>QNUK01000210.1:392500-637500 GCA_013621035.1 Clarias magur | reverse complement strand
CACACACACACACACACACAAAAACAACAAAAAAAAAAATTATAAAAGTGAACATGTACTGAACTTTCCACATAATCTACGCCTAAGGCGAAGGTCGCAGGTTTGAACCCGAGGTTCGAGAGAAATATTGTTAAGGGGCGTCTTCAGAATGCCTGAAATGAAAAAAAAAAATAAAATAAAAAAAAAAACATGTAGTGTTTTATGGAAGGAGACTCCAGTGTCAGGGCTTTTTAGCATTCATCTTCATCTTCTATACTGCTTTATCCTGTATAAAGGACCCCGAGCCTATCCTAGGAGACGTTAGGCATGAGGCAGGGGACGGGGACGAGCAGTTCACAAGCCTAATCTGCTTGTCTTTGGACTGTGGGAGAATATGCAAACTCCTTGCACACAGACCCCGAGGTGGGAATCGAACCCTCGACCCTGGAGGCGCGAGGCGACGGTGCACGTTTCCACCGTGGAAAAGTTTCCATGAAACTTTCAAATTAATACACCACGGCCACTCGCTTCTCACCAAGGTACCAGGTTTGGACGTTACCTATTACCCCGCTCTGTCGGAATTTATGCGCCTCGTTGATATTCTCCGCCGTGTTTTCAGACCCTACAATGCAGGAGTGGCCCATATGGCGCTGTGTAATGAACAGGGGTGTGCCGCTTCCTTAACGCCCGACCGTTAAATCATCTCGACACCACTGTTTCACCAGCACCTCGGACTTTATGAGAACACTGCTGACGTTTGGTGTTTTTAAGGCAATATTCATACTTCCTCTTTCAGCCTGTAAGCTGTGCCTCTAAATGAAATGTTGAGCAAGGACTGGGCGTATACCTGCCCCACTTGTCTGATAAACAGACTCCATTTTTAAACATGGTTATATTGGAACTATTGTATATGTGGTATCGGTTTTTGTCTGGTGGTACAGTAATCCTGAGATCTCTGGTACTAAAGAAAATAATATAACCCGTTAGAGCCCGGACCCATTTCTCCTTTAGAGGGGATATACAGTAACGCGGACCAAACGGTGCACATGGAACACCTCGTGAAAGACGTCACATGGCATTTTCCCTGATAATGTTCGACTTGAAAGCCTTAAATTAAAAGCTTCAAAAGTCTTAATTTGTTTTAAATCAGTTTGTTCAAGAAATGTCGACACGGCGGCGTAGTGGTTAGCACGGTCTCCTCACACCTCCAGGATCAAGGGTTCGATTCCCGACTCGGGGTCTGTGTGTATGTTCCAGCAGTTCAAAGACAGGCAGGTTAGGTTAATTAGCGTTCCCAAGTTGCCTGTAGTGTGTCAGAATGTGATGGATTGGCTCCCTGTCCAGGGTGTACCTCGCTTCGTGCCTTACTGTTGGTCTCCTGGGATAGGCTCCGAGCTCCCCCATGACCCTGTATACAGGATAAAGCGGTAAAGACAAAAAACAAGCTTTTCAGAAATGAACTAGTTCTGTCACATATCTGGACATGAGTGCCTGCCAAATCCATCCATCCATCCATCCATCGGGGAACCTCTGTAGTCAAAATGGGGACCGTAGAGACCAATGGTGACCGTATTGTATTTATTCCCATTGGTACACCCAATGGTGGTAGGACCTCCAGTCAAAATTCACACAGTACTGGCAATTTGGAAATGCCAATCGGCCTAATCTACATCTTGGACTGTTTTTTGGACTGTGGGAGGAAACCCACCAAGCACAACGGAGAAGATGCAAACTCCATGCACACAGACCCGACACAGGAATGGTGAAACCGGGACCTGGAGGTGCGAGGCGACAGTGCTGACCTCTAAGCCGCCGTCTGCCAAATGACTAGGTGTAAATGTAAATGTGCTACTTAGCCACACCGCCATTTTGGAAATGATCTCATGGGTACACAAATTCACAGACTGTCATATGACTTGCACAGGAGGTTCGTTAGATGTCACTCAGGGCCTTCGTGAGGGAAAGTCAAGGTTAAAGCTGAATAAGAAGCTTTCCAGGCCATTTAAATGGTTTTAGTCACCGTGGGTTTGTATGGTTAATGCTGAGAAAGGGGAAGAAAAAAACTACTACCAGGAATAAATACGCAACTCTGTCCTCAAATAAGAATGGTTATCTGTTGACCGTGTAATAGAAATCTATTGCAATATCAGTGATGTATTAGAAAAGTAATAATAAGAATAATAATAGTCAGAAAGATCTCTATCTCTTTTTTAGACCTGGGGATCTTTGTCACGTCTGTTTTCATTTGGGTTATTTGATTTGGACACGTTTTCTCCATCAACTGGATAGGCAACAAGCAGGAAAGAGATTTAAGTCATCGCCCAGATCAGATAAAACACACCTGCATGCGGGCCGCATTCCATGCCTTCGAACGAGCGATCTTGTGAACTTTCAAACTGTGGACGCTGTACTTATTCCGTCGCATTACAAGTCACACTGAATTCCCTGAGCAACTGCCGAAAACAAAAAAAAAATCCAATTCTGTCTCCCTGTCTTGTTTTGTTGTTTCGGCGCACAGGCCTTTCACATCTTCCCTGACCCTCACCATTCAATACTACACCAAGGCTTCCTTTTGTTGCTGTTCAAAATCCTCCCTTTCTCACGTCGCTCTAGTTTAGCCCGGGCCGTCTTTTATTCTCCTAGAAGAAAGTGTCAAGTGTATACTTGCTGGATGTATTCTCTAAGGGTAGACTGCTGAGAAAGCTTGATTTAACCATTTACAAAAAAAAAAAAAAACGTTCTTGCTGTCACCTACGATGGTAAAAGGAAAACATGTCCTTTTAGTCACCTGTGAAATTTGTTCTGTTTTTTACTTTTTGTCTTGCTCTAGCTTTCTCCTCCCTTCGGTCTCTCCTTTGGTGCCACTGGGCCATGGTTCGTAAGAAAGGCTCCCTTATCTTATGCGGAGCGGTTCTGTTCGTCGCCTGGAATGCCCTGTTGCTCCTGTTTCTCTGGGGACGGCCGCCGATCGGGCGACTCGGAGACGGAGGCGGCGCCGAACCGGGAGCGGGAGAGGAATGGCAAGCCGGGAAAGGGAAGAGAGGTGGAGCCAGCGGGCTGGCGGACGAGGTGATCCGATTGGCAGATGAGATGGAGAAGGAACTGGAGACGCAAAAGAAACTGGTGGAACAGATACACAGCCACAGATCGTCGTGGGAAAAGAGTAAAAACCTGAGCAAAAAAGAGACTGAGGACGCAAGGGACAAAAAAGACGAACTGCCCCAGTTACCCAACTCGGTGGGAAACGAAATTATTGTAAAAAACAAGCAGGTTTCCGTTGTCTCAAAATCTCCACCGGACGCAAAACGGGAGTCCGACAGTGACGCACCAGTGGAAAATCATATCGTGGACGTTACGGCTTCTAGTCCTCAAACCGTCATCCCAATCTTGGTCATCGCTTGCGACAGGGTCACAGTGAAAAGAAGTCTGGACAAGTTGATACAGTACCGGCCTTCAGTCGAGCTGTACCCGATCATCGTGAGCCAGGACTGCGGTCACACCGACACGGCCCGGGTCATCGGCTCCTACGGCAGTCAGGTTACCCACATCAGCCAACCTGACCTCTCCACCATTCCTGTGCGGCCCGATCACAGGAAGTTCCAGGGTTACTATAAGATCGCCAGACACTACCGTTGGGCCCTGAACCAAGTGTTTAACGTGTTCCGGTACTCGACTGTGGTCATCGTAGAAGACGACTTGGAGGTAAGAACTCGGGTTGTCAACTTGTTCTGACATCGAAGTCACTTTCTAGTTAGAATCAACACAGTGTGCACAAATCAAACTCTCTGAACGACAGCGTTATCTGGAATTCAATTTGGAATCCCATTTATTTATTTCTTTAGTTTTATTTAAGGATGAAATATGAAGGTTGCAGTCGGTGTTGGCTGATCTGCTTTTATCTGTTTCTCAAGTAGCTCTTTTGAAACTGTCTCAGCTGAAACCCGCGCATTGTAAAGGCAAATTCGCTTCTGAGAAACAAATAAGGATCACGTCATTCACCCGTGGTTCTGAAAGAGCGTCCAAAACGTGCCGGCAAGGTTTCTTATTGAGGAAATGATGATAACACTCGTGATGTTCTTATGGTGTGATCAGTATCACTACAAAAGTTGTCCTGCGATACTTAATGATGGTGTAGGATTTCTCCATGTGTTTCTGATACAACACTGGACTAACTGGATTTGCTCAGTAATGCCCTGATCACAGTGACTACATGCGGCACAATCACATAGCGTCTGGCTATGTGTTCAGGTGACACAAAAAAAATCCGGAAAATCCTCATCTTTCTGTCACAAACGAGACGGAATTCCAGATTTCAGGTCTGTTTTGGCCCCGAGTACTATAGGTTCATGGAAAAAAAGAATTTGTATTTGTAAATTTTCACACAATGCATTTTAAAACGATCAGCACACAAATGTCGATGCAAACGTTAGGTAAATAAGTTTGTTGATATAGGAACGACTTTTTTTATTTCCTTTGGAATTTTGGACTTTTATGTAAGCATTTGAAGTAACATGACTTCATGTACGTTTTAAAAAATTAATAAATACATTTCAGTGCAAATCTTTAATTTGCAAGATTTCTCAATAGAGCTGGTCAGATTTTCATTCGCGTATGTCAGTCAGAATTTGACTTAAGAACTACACGTGAACCTATCGTACTTGAAAACCGACACGTCCGAAATAAAGCATGGGTGTCGTTTAATGCAGCTGTAATGAATATGTTGGAAAACTCCAGCATGTGCACTTCACTGGACCGACTCCTCGTGCACCGCAGTGCTGCAAGGCCGGACGCTGTGAATTGAGTTTTGTGCTGTAATGCAAAAGCATTACAAAATGCCTAAGCTGCACCTGCCCGGACACGAGAGGCGACTTTTGACAAAGACGCTGAGAGTGGCTGTAAGCGCTGTAATCTATCACATAAGACTAGTTTTTAATCCGTCTCTGTCGATGCTGCTGACGGTCTGTTCTCGCAGATCATCACGGTGAACTGATCACTGGACTCAGAATGCCTCTGAACCGTTAAGTAACCGAAAGCAACGGCCAAACAGGAATATCACCATTTTGAAGCATTCTACCAAATCGAAATAATAATAATGATAATAATCATTCAAGTTTGAGAAATCTTGTTTTTCCAAATCCTAACAAGACTTGTGTTGCTTTGTAGGTGGCGCCGGACTTTTTCGAGTACTTCCGTGCCCTCCACCCGATCCTGCTCTCCGACTCGACGCTGTGGTGCATCTCGGCCTGGAACGATAACGGCCGTGACGGCCTGGTGGACCCGGGCAAGGCTGACCTCCTCTACCGGACAGATTTCTTCCCAGGTCTGGGATGGATGCTGTTGAAGGAGGTGTGGGCAGAGCTTGAGCCCAAGTGGCCCAAAGCGTTCTGGGACGACTGGATGCGTCAACCGGAGCAAAGGAAAGAGCGGTCCTGCATCCGGCCGGAGATCTCCAGGACTATGACATTCGGTCGGAAAGGAGTCAGTCTGGGTCAGTTTTTCGACCAGTACCTGCGCTACATTAAACTCAACACTGAATTTGTGCCTTTCACTAAACAGGATTTGTCTTATTTGGTCAGGGAGCACTACGATGAAAACTTTAACAAAGAAGTGTACAGTGCTCCTTTGGTGAAAGCGGAGGAGCTGCAGCAGGGTGGTAGTTTGCAGGGTTCGGGACCGTTCCGGGTGCAGTACTCTAGCAGAGACAGTTTCAAGGTCTCGGCTCGGAATCTGGGAGTGATGGACGACTTGAAGTCCGGCGTCCCACGTGCCGGTTACAGGGGCGTGGTCAGCTTTATCTCTCGTGGTCGAAGGATTTACTTGGCCCCACCTGAGGGCTGGAGAAAATACGACACGAGCTGGAGCTGAAGGGTTTCGACATGGGATGTGGACAGGGTATCAGAACCATGCGAGAGGAGATGACGAATGTCCTCTTAAACCAAAGAAAAACACGCATGGTGGAGACGGGAGTGCTCGGTCAAAACATGGGAGATTTTATGAAAGAAGGCAGCTTTGTTCTCTTCCGATGATGTACGTAGCGTTCACACTAGCAAGCGACAAAGTCACGTCAGTGCGCACTGGTGGATTTTATTATTTGCTTTTCTTTTAAACTACTGTTTTAACACGTTTTCATTTCCTTCACACCAAAGGCTTTAGAAAGGGAACTAAACACTAAACACGGGTCTGGAACTGGTCATGTGAGAATAGCGATTAAAGGGAGTCCATTGGAGCCGGTCGTTTGCATTTGTCGCTTCAGCGCTCCATGCCTGATTTGCATAGAACTGAGAATGTCAAATTCAAATGACGTGTATGGATACACCTACATTTGGCTGTCGCTCCATCACTTGCTAGTGTGAACATATGTATAGGGTTGAGGCCAGTTGTACTGAGAACGACGACAACACACACAAAAAAAAAGCCACTTCCTCATGCACATACCGTAATCATACTGAGAGAAGAGCTGAAGTAAAGGGTGTTCTCTCTTGAAGGATCGCCGCGTCATAATCACTGCTAAATTGTTCCGAGTGACTATCATAAAAGATCTCTCACTCACAGACCCAGTGAGACACTCATTCTAATGAAGATCCTGTCTTATTAATGAAGGTATAATCCACGTCTATCTTGACGGAAAAAAGTAGATTTTACATACCTTTTTTTTTTTTTTAAATTGAAGGAGCACTGCTTTGGGCGAAGATCCCACATGTGAAGAAGCACCAAAACTTTTTCTTGAAATTCCTGAACGCTACTACATTCTTTAGAATTTGGGAGCATTTTCAAGACCTTTAGTTAAGATTAAAAGCTATCCTAAATTGTTGGGTTTGTCGCAGTGACCAAGGAGAATGTGGTCTTTTCAGCGGATCCGAGTAGAACCCGGACGAGAGGACGAATCGATGCTAATTTAAAACATGCTGTATTTGTGGGAAGGTTTGATATGTCTGTCTGACAAAGTATAAAACCACTGCCTGATATGTTTCTAAATTTAATACATTGATAATAAAAGACTATTTTGATACGTCCGTATGCAAGAAACCTCTTTTGTTTCACAAGATGTATGAAAGATATTTGTAAGACTTATTACGGTACCAAGAGGTGGGGCGCCTCATTACTGTACGCGAGTTTGGAAGTTTAATCCTCGTTCTCTGGGATTGAAATGACTAAGCTATTTTCGGGATGGAAATGACTCGGAAAAACTTTCTCATTCACTTGATGAGAAACAGCGTGGTGTGTACTGTACATAGCACTGCTGACTCACAGCTTCAGGATCTCGCAGGGTCTGTTTGGGTTTACTCTGTGCTCTTTCATTTCCTCAGACCTTTAGTAAATTACTGTACGTCTGCTATACTAAATTGCACCTAGGTGGGATATATGTATGTGCGTGTGTGTGTTTGTCCTATTCAAGCCATATTCCTGCCTCGTGACCAGTAAATTTGGGACAGGATGCAAACCCCTGACAAATTTAAAACGAACAAATGAATCACCCGTTCACCGATTCTATCTTATTAAACTTTCCTCCTTGAGCATTTTTGGTCAGCTTTATTATATCAGGGAATGCTTCCAGAAAAATTTAATATGTGATAAAAATAGAAACCCTTGGGAGGATTTTACGATAAGTGAGACAGTTTTCTTAAGAACTCCGTTGATAAATAAGCAGTTAGATAATCATATAAACAGCTGATTTAATATATTTCATGGTTTGCCTGCAGCAATCTCTGGGATGAATAATGAGTCCAAGGATGCAGTTCCTCAAATGACCACTAGTGCTAAAAGTGAGTCAATCCCCATAGAGGCCCATGTTAAAAATGTATAACTTTACAACAGAAATAAACAACCTGGTACAAAGTACAGTTTTGGTCTCCATAGCTAAATTTTCCATTCATGACTGGAAAGGGGTGATTTTTTTATGTGACTCATGAATTACAATTATTAAAAACTAGCAGCATTTGAAAGGTGACCAGTGTCAAACTGCTAGCAACATCATTGTAGCTAACCAGCTAACTGGAGTCGTTTAGTGTAGTGAAAGCATGATGGATTCCATTCAGATGCTAATTATTCTTAGCATATAATTCAACATTAGTCACACTGGCTAAGCTAAAACTAAACTAGCTAGCTTGTGGTAACTGAGGTAAGTTCCGATCAACAGCCAGGTTCTGTTTGCTCCGCCCATTTGCCTAATCTTTTCATGGATTAACCAGGGTGTAGACAGGGTCAACTCCTTCCAAGATGGCTCCAACAAACAAAAAAACGTCACACAGGGGTTGTCCAGCTCTTTGTTTTTTTGTTTTTTTAATATATATTTAATTCAAGTCAATTCTGTGAGACTTCACATCCTCAGTTTAGTAACGTCAATAGACAACAATTAAAATAAGTAAAGATGAATCATTGGCCTGTTTTAAACTTGCTATTTCTAGAACTTTCTAGTCATTACTATCTATGGTGTGTGCACTTCAAACACGTTTGCCCTTTTGCTTTTGCTTTGTTTCTAATGGAAATGCTTTATCACCTCAGTACAAACCCCTCAAGTTCCTTTAATTACATACAGTCTGAAGTTATTCCAAACCAAGCAAACAGCAAACGAAACAAAAACGTATCAAAACCTGACACCAGCAATGAATCTTTGGACTTATACTAATAAACATACTCTCTGTATTCACCGCCGCACCTCATGCATTCTAAATTATGGTTTAAGGAACGCTCTCTCACTCTCTCTCTCACACACACACACACACACACACTGTACACTGATCATCCATAACATTATGCGTAGTATTGAGTAGGTTTCCCCCCTTTCGCCATCATAACAGTGCTGCTGTTCTGTGTGTGTTCTGACACCTTTCTCTCATTAACCTTTTCATCACTTAGTAATCTACATTAGCACTTCTACTGGATCGGACTACACAGGCCAGGCATATCCCTGTCGCCAGTTCACCGGTTTACCTTCCTTGGATCACTTTTGGTATGTCCTGACCACTGCAGCCTGGGAACATCCCATAATAGCTACAGTTTTGGACCTGCTCTGACCCAGTCCTCTAGCCATCACAATCTGTCTCTTGTCAAAGTCACTTAGAGCCTTACGTTTGCCCATTTGTTCTCCTTCCAACACATCAACTTCAGGAAATAAAAGGTCCACTCGCTGCCTAATACAGTACAGTATATCCCACCCACGCCACCATTCTGTAATGAGATATTGAAAACACAGCTAATGTGAGATGGGTCGAATTGTAATGGTTACAGTTCCTGGGTCAGAGCAAGTCCAAAAACTATGTCTCTTGTGAGGTGTTTCCATACCGAAAGTGGTACAAGGAAGGAAAACCAGTGAATGTCATGTGACAGGGTCATGGGTGGTCAAGGCTCACTGGTGCACAAGCCTGGTGTGTGTAGTCCTGCTCAGAATGCACTTTATATACAGTATGAAAGATCTGTATTTACTGTAACTTGAGTGTATTTTATTTATTTATTGCTTTTGCGGGTCTCGTTGCAATCTCAGCAGATTGTTCCTAGAAATGTTAATCTTTGAAATCTGCTTTAGAAAGAAAGAACGTTTGTGCCTTCTTGTTGTTTTTTCACCCCTACTCTCAACTTTCTGTCTCTCTCACACTCTCACACACACACACCCCTCATTCACACCCATTTGTTCCTCCCCTGATGTCCATTGTCACTTCTCTCATCCTGTTGACTTCCTGTTGTAAAGATCTGCGCTGCTGACACGCCTGTACTTGTTTCCTGTTATCTTATCCATAAGCGTTGAGACAAAGTAGACAGGGTTTGCTTTAGTTACTGGTAACTCGAATGAAGAAGAAGCTTCATTCTTTAGTTAACACGGAGCTAGAGAAACGTTTAAACTGTGCAAGAATTCAAGTCGTTTTGTCTACAATTGAGATAAATGTCTAAGCAAACTGCCATCGTAAACACTATATATAATAACTAGTTATATAAAAGTTAACTTTATTGCCACTATCCTGGTGTAAACCTTTGCAACACCCCATCACATTTTCAAGTTAAACACAATTTAAAAGTTATATCTTTCACATGGTAAAACATCAACCGATCTGATTAGCTGATGTGTGAAATGCCAGTTTCTCTGTGGATTTTGGCTTGTGTGATTTTGCAGATCATTATCATGCAGTTTCCTTTGAAGCATTTAAATCTGTATATCTTTTAAACTGGGTCAGGGATGCGCATTTCTCTCCACCGCCTCAGTTTGCTAAACATCTGGCACGACGATGAAATTAAATATTAATTCTTTAGTCTGAAATGGTGATCGGAAATGAAATGCACTTTGTATACGGTACAAAAGAGCAATAGATTGTTACTTTATGCGCTTGATGGGAAATAACTGAATAACGAACAGAGACAATGAGTCAGTGAGGATTTTCAACCTTGGAAGATTTAAAGCACTAAGATGAGCATCACCTGAGGGTGAGGATGTACTGTATCTCTCCTTTTAAGAGACGTAAAAGATTTATTGACCCTGGCAGGAAAATCTGATTTATTTCTGCGCTTATGTTCTTAAACCACAGTAAGGCCACAGCTCCTGTGCTTCACCGACACGGAATGGCAAATCCGAAGATGCCGAAATCGACATTTACATAGTTGTTTCCAACAGAGTAATCTGATTGGACGAGATGCATTTCGTAAGTGATGATACTGGACCGTAACAGCGCTGGAACTGTACGTATCCCTACACGTCACAGGGGTTCTACAATAGTTGATTACACTACGTGTCGGTCGAAAGTACTTCTGTACGGTCCAGTACTGAGGAGAGAGCAGCTGTCTGCGAAAAGTCACATTCGAAACCAATCGGAGAAGTTGCTGTTGTCGTCTTAAATAAAGGCTGAATCACATACCCATCTATAATTCCTAATCAAGGGCATTACTTGATTGTACATCCTATCTAGTGCACTAGCTTTCCATTTAAAGCTGTTTATGACTGAAACCCGGAAGTCCCAAATTTTACAGGACTGTCCACCACTTCCATGATTTATTCTCCACCACTTCCTTATAGTACCGGTGAGAATTTAAAACTAGTTTCACCCTTGTTATTAACACTAACTGTCAGATGTGCAGGATATGTTATTGTAACTGGTTAAATCATAGTGTTTTGATAATAAATGGTGTTTGTGGAACCTTACAGCTTTGACCTCGTCGCAGCCGTGCTGATATCCGGTACAACAGCACTCCTCCACGTGTGAAATATTGTTTAGATACACAGGTAGTCCCCGACTTACGAACATTCGAGTTACTGTATTGTACAAAAAAATTAGACCCTACAGTCAACCAGATGCCGATGTTTACAGTTATATACAATATTTTCAGGGTGTGAGTGAATGTATAAAATGTCCAGTATATTGTATGTGTGTGTGTGGGGCTTAAAGATTTTTGTGAATCAGTCCAGGAGCACAATGATAGAAAATGTCTGTCCTGTAAAGCTTTGAACAAATCCCAATTTTGGAAAATCCGCAACAAGACAGAGTTCACAGTCCAATACAGTGGATAACAGCTTAGGGTTTTTGGTCACATGATGGCAGTGTAGGGAAAGGGAACAGAGATTTACTCAAGTGGACTGGTAATCTTTACATAGTATATTCTGGTTAAATGCGTATAAGACTCACTTTGTCAGACTTGAGAACAAACCAGACTTACGAACGTGCTCCCAGAACGGAACTTGTTCGTAAGTCGGGGACTACGTGTACTATGGCTTAGTTGTTTCTCGATTCTGATTGATCAAAAATCGCAGGCTTGTATTAACCGTTCAATCTTACACCTCTTTCTATTAGTCATTTCTATATTAAAAGATAACGAGACTCCACAACCTTACCAATCCAAATGTATTTAACAAGTAAAATGTGTACTTTCGATACATGGTTTGACTTATTAGAAAGAATTTTTCAAAGGCGTCTTCAGCGTCAGAGCTTTTAAACAGTCAGGAAATTTTCCATCACAGGACAGACTGGATATATGATGTGATATATGATATCATAATCCTGTGGAATTAAACACTTTTTAACATAACGACTGTTAATCATTTCCTGTAACACGACACCATGAAGGGTTTTTATTCCTCACGTAGGCTAAAGAGCACCTGAATCAGAGGAAACAACACTGACACAATAGCAGTTAGCATTTTTGTATTTAATTATGAAACTCTGAAGACTAGTGAAAGTAAGTGCTATGAGAAGTACCAAAAAGTCCTTAAGGTGCATTATGTAGGAAAAACAACAACAACAACAAAAAAAACAAAGTGTTGTCTTTCTTTTTTTTCTGTTAAAAAGAAAAGCTTACAGGTTAAATACTTCGCTGTAGGTTTGCGACAACTTGCGATTGCAACTGCAACCGGTTCTAAAATATAAAAAGGAAAACCTGCACCTAATGTACCTTTACTGTCGAGCATTTCAATACTGACGTTAACGCAATACAATATTGCACACGTTTAACATTATTAGGATAAAAGTATAGCTGTAACTAAAGAAACAAGATGAACAAGGTTTTTTTTTTTTTTTTACTTTTTTTTCTCTCTCTCTCTCGATAAGCACTAAACATAGAACACATTAGTGTATCAGGCACAGTAACACTCTAACAACTCCATATCCATCATGCCTTCATTAATAACTACTGGGACAGCTTACTAATCGGCTATTATACACCGATGCTTCATTTACGATCGAGATCACATCGCTCGACTGAGACATGCAAACGAAAATGAAAGACACTGCACTCGCATTAATAATAATAATAATAATAATAATAATAATAAAAGATCAGTAACATAATCAAAGGAAAATAAAATGAAATGGAAATAAATGAAACCTTAGAAAAGGTAAATAAAATCCTTCACTTTTTTTTTTTTTTACATCTTGGTTCAATAGCTTAAAATAATCAAAGCTTTCTCTCTCTCTCTCTCTCTCTCTCTCTTTTAAATAAACAATAAGCATCAGAGACATTTCAAAACCCGTGTAAATGCTGGATTACTAGACCTACAGATTTCGTTTCTCTGGTGTACATTCTCACTGATTTTCGCTAACAGTCCGTGTGAGACGCAGGCTACCAAACACTGCTCCTCCCAGGCGTCCTCTACACACACGTCTCCTCCGAGTCCGCTTTATCGCGTCTGCTCAACTGCAGCACAGAGAGAAATGGAAAAAAAAAAAGTAATTAATTTATTCTTTAATTCATTAAAGCAACACATAAAAACAAACATAGATCATGAACCAACACATAAGGGCACGAGCAGCGAAAATAAAAAGTAAATCTGTTTATTTATTTTGCATGGCTTAAATTAAATCCGTCGGAGGATTATTGTTTACCAAAGTGGCACTAAACACATCACGGCCTGATGACTGCCTTTAATCATTCGCTTGGCGATTTCTTTTTCTTTTTTGCTGAAGGTTTCGCGTTCGATCACGTATGTCCTATTTCAGGGCTGCTCGGGATGCTGTATTTCTTATTTCTTGTCTTTTTGGTTTGGTGAGTTCCGTAGACAGAACAGACCGAGGTCAGAGGTGATAAATCTCGCTGTTCTCTTATCTCTCCAGGCCTGCTTCACACTCTCGCAATCTCAGTCTGCTCTCTTCTCTTTAAATAAGCTTTGGAAAAGTTCTGTTATGATCCGGAGAGAGAGAGAGAGACACAAATACAAATAAACACTCTGGAATCTCGAGAGCCGAAGCAGTCTGCGGTCTGTTCGCTCGTCTTTGATGAATTTCTAACATTGAGGGGAGATTTAGAGCGCGTTTGGAGGGCTCCGCATTTGGGCTTTATATTTGGTTTACCCATGCGTCATTTTATTTAACATGTTCTTCAAATCATACTGTTGTACGGTTATGTTTAAAAAAATAAAACAAAAGAAAAACACCATTTCAGAAGGGTCAAATTATTGGGTAAAGAAAACAATTAAGAAGATTTTAAATAACTGCAACTTGGTTAAGAACCCAAACGTGGAGGGATAGTGCTGAACTGTCAACTTTATGGCAGAAATGTGGTTGGGGGGAAAAAAAAAAAAATCATGACTGGCTGGAGATCACTTAAACACTTGGTGAAGTTGCATGGTTAAAAAAAAAAAAAACAGTAAAAACCAGGGTCTGTATTGAGTAATCGTCTCAGAACCACTCTTTATAATTTATAAAGGAAAGCGTGTGATGTCACTTTTTTATGCCATTGAGAGCCATAAAATGGGTTGCACCTTATAGTGGGTGTTGTAGTTTTGACAGGTTTTTGTAGTGTTAAACGGTGGAAAAGCGAAATCCTCTAATCAGCGGCAGTGGTGTGAAAGCTTAACGCACACTGACGAAACTTATACAGTATGTCAGAAATGTACATATACATATATGACTTGGCTGCATGATGTCATCTTAATCAGACTGCTTCAATCACAACTATTTAAATCCCCTATAGTAGAGCTGTGTAAGATGGCCATAATGTGATCAAAATCATTTCGAAAAAAACTGTGAAACTGGAGTAATTTCCCAATTTTAAGTATGTTGATAAATAGCTCCTAATCGTACTCCTGAAAGTAGGAATAATTCTGAGAATTTTAGGCCACTTAGGAGCTGGAGGAGGAGGATTTCGTACTCTGAGACGCCCTAAGCTTCAGTATGTTTAATAGTGAAAGTAGGTACATAGATATAGAAGTGTAAGATGCAGGAGAACTAATTCTTTCCCACTGCCTCCATCAGACTCCTAAATAGCTGACAGGAGTTTACAATCATCAAGTAAAAGCAGAATATGAAAAAATATGAAATGAGAATATTCTCATCATCACATCCATGATGTTAAAGGTGATTGAATAAAATCTTACAGTGTGTGACTATTTATTTTCTTTCCCTATTATATCAATATTTTACCCAAAACAAATGAAAAGATATTCCTCTTAGACCAGACGTTTATTAATTAGCTTAAGACATTGCTTGTTTAATGCATCGCCCTTGAGCTATGAGGCTAATGTTGTACACCAGTAATTAAAAGAATAACAGTTCATATGGTACTGTGGTTTAGCACCGCTTAATTAAACGGCATGTCTCTTTTTTTTTTTTTTTGATTTGTAATATTATTCAAGTCTCCCGCGGCTCCTCGGGAAGGACCGGGCAGCGCAGCGCAGCACTTACTGTAAGACGAGATGTCGATCTCCTCTGGAAGCTCGCAGATGTTCACCTCGAACCTGTCCTGAACGTCGTTCAGCGTCCGGGCATCGCTTTCGTCCGACACGAACGTGATGGCTAGACCTTTCGTTCCAAACCTGCCTGCCCTGGCCACCTGAGGAGCGATAAAGGTCCGGAGAAAAAACAAGAGCGGTACTTTTATAAGCGTTATAAATATTATATGAAGTCAATATTACAATGGTGAATTATTAAAATTCTATCTTGGAGATAGAAATATTAAAATGTATCATGATAACATTTCTGATCTTTAACGCTTTACTTAGCAAAATATGTGCTGAACAATGTAAAATAATAATAATAATAATACTAAAAACAATAATCCTTTTTCCTTCTACTAGAAGACGGGAAACGCCTACAGTATGGCTTGAACAAAATATTAGGAAATCTGTACTGTAGCCCTTTAGACACCATTACAAGTTTATAACTTTGAACAAATACCAACAAGGGTTAAATAAATGAAATAAGAGTGTAAATAAATTGACAATTAGTTGTTGACATTTTGAAATGTTTACGATACTGTAGTTATATTATACACACAGTATTGCAAAAAGTATTCGCCCTAACATGCATATGAACTTGAGTAACATCCAATTCTTAATCCATAGGGGGTAATAATATGATGTTGGCCCCGCCCCCTTTGCAGCTATAACAGATTCAGCTCCTCTGTCAAGGCTTTCCACAAGGTTTAGGAGTGTGATTATGGGAATTTATGACTGTTCTTCCAGAAGCGTATTTGTGAGGACAGGCACTGACAGGAAATTCCCAAAGACACTCTCGTCTGGAGTGGAAAGTCTTCACAGAGTTGAAGCTGTTCTAGCTGCGAATGTTACTCATGTTTATATGCATGTGAAGACAGACGCACGGTAGGGGCAGTGGCGGCTCAGAGGGTTAAGACGCTGAGTTACTGATCGGAAGATCGGCGGTTCGATTTCCAGCTCAGCCAGGTTGCCATTGTTGGGCCCTTGAGCAAGGCCCTTAATCCTAACTGCTCCAGGGGTGCTGTATCATGGCTGACCCTGCGCTCTGACCCCAGTTACACTGGGATATGGGAACAAGGAATTTCACTGTACTGTAATGTATATGTGACAAATAAAGGCTTAAAAAAAAAAAAAAAAGACGAGCGGATACTTTTTGCATCTGTTGAATATGTCACGTTACTTTAACCTGCTGTTATTTTATCCAAAATGATAGAATGATCATATCTCTAACTTCTAAGCCTACCCTGTGTAGGTACGTGTCTGAATCCTCGGGCATGTCGTAGTTAAAGGCGATGTTGACCCTCTCGATGTCCATTCCTCTGCCGAACAGGTTCGTGGCCACGAGGATGCGCCTCTGAAAGTCTTTAAACTGCTGATATCGAGCGAGCCTGTGGGAACCGTTTGAAACGTCAATTTGCTGCAGGGGAAATGACACTCACACTGGTGAAGCAGAGTGTGTGTGTGTGTGTGTGTGTGTGTGTGTGTGTGTGTGTGTGTGTGTTTAAGACCCCATTCACACAGCCGGTTCAAGGCTGGAATATTGCGCTGCGTTGCCCCACGGCGTTGCTGGATGAAAGGAACTGAAGTGGCATTGAGGGTCGTTGTTGACTTTAATCCAGGAACTGAGGCAGTGACGCGGTGAGAGGAGATCTGTGCGAAACGGCATTTTGAGACGTGGGATGTGTGCGAGGTTTAAACGACAGTTTTAACAGTTAGCCGCCGACACACCGATATCTTATACAGAGTAGATCTGAGACGTACTGTACGCACCGCCCTTAATTAGTGCCAAAACTGTAGTGAGTAACAAACTGAAAGTTCAGCCAAGGTTGAGACGTCTCATCCGTACCAGACTTTTAGTTGTACAAATACTGAAGTGTGTCAGAGTGCGATTGAGAGCACGCGGCTCATTCCTGCATTCAAATAAAAACTTGACCTTTTTTGGATAAACCCCACCTTCTGCGATATGATCAGCTTCGTCTATGACTGGAGCTTTGAGATAGGAGCCAGTCCTAGTGCTTCCTCAGATAAGTTGAGAAATGTGAGTGAGACCGCGAGCTCTAAACGTATAATGTAATCAATGTAAATGTGCATGGATAGCACCTTAACACTCAGTTCAGCTATCGTGTTAAACGCAGCGTCTTGTGCGTGAATTTCAAAAACGTGAGGGAAACGCAATATTCCAGGACCCTTACTAGCACAATTTCTGTGTGAAATGGGGTTTTGTGAGCGGATGACGCGGTCTGGTCTCGCACCTCTCCTCCTGAGGCATCGCTCTGTGGATGGCGATGGCGGGGAAGTTCTGCTCCACAAGCAGCTGAGCGAGAGCGATGCAGCGCTGCACTGACTTCACAAAGATCACCACCTACAACAGCCAGAACACACAAAAAATCAAATTAAAAAAAAAAAACGTACAATGAGAGAAACGTGTCATTTATTCTGAGGCTTTATTACACCTGAGACTCCTAAAGTGCAGCTAACTGAAATAAATATCTAACAAATATCATCAATCACCCCTTAACTCAGAAAGTATGCTCAGGATAATTAAACTTAATTAAACTTCTCTGATGCTTAAAAGTATTTACACCCTTATAACTTACGACGAAGTGGCGCAGTGGTTAAAGCGCTCGCCCTATCATCCGGAGATCGCTAGTTCGAATCCCGGGTGGTGCTGTAACCTCTCGCAGCCGGAGGTCTAGAGAGAGTTGATTGGCCGAGCTCTCTCAGAGGGGAGGGATGAGAGGTACTTAGTGCTCACACATTAATCACGGCTCTACAGCCAAACAGGGGCGTCTGTGAGCTCACGCAACAGAGGGAGCGGATAGCGCTGTCCTCCGAGTGTGTTATGCCGCCCCCAACGGTGCGCGAGCGAGCAGTTCGAAAAGAGGCGGTCGGCTGGCGCCACGTGGTTTGGAGGAAACGCGTGATAGTCTTCGGCCCTCCCGGCTGAGTGGTAGTAGTAGTCTTAATGTGGCGCCCCCTAGTGACGGAGAGGAATTGGACACGGAGAGGAATTGGAGGAATTAAAAAATTTTAAAATAATAATATTAAAAATCGCCATTGTCGCGAAGCAGCTTTACACAATCGACAGAAAATTTGTATGAAATGTGAAAATGATCATATGCTCCCTGAGAGTCTGTAGAAAAGGGCGCTGCTGTTTATTCATAAAGAAATGTATTTATGGTAGAAGTATGAAAGGTTTTAAAGATCCAGTTTGCAAACTGTCTGTCTGTAATTATCACGTAAAAAAAAAAAAAAACATTAAAGACTAGGGATTGTGGTGATATAAAGTTTAAATAAAGTACGTAATATAAGCTTGCAGTGAATAAATACATTGTAAGTCACTTCCTTATTTTATTCATTGGCCCAGAAATGAGCTCTGGTTTAAAAACAGTTATCCGTGTTTTTATTTACCTAAGTACCTCAACTAGATGAAATTTAACCGAATGCATTTTACATCAAAACTTTGATATTCACTGAAATAAATACCAAAATTCTTCCTATACTTGTATGAGCATGAGAAACTGTAAATATTGACGTTATTTGCTACTCTATGTTTATTACTTATAATATTCTACTTAAGAATGTTAACACTCCATGCTCACCGGGTGTGAATATGATCGCACTGACTTAAATTTTTGGACGTAGTGTACACTCGTTTTATCAACTATCCAGCCTCTGACCGCGGTATATGAAATCCCAGCTGGTTGTAGGAGAGATTTCTCTATGATGAATAATTAAGGCTGTTGAGAGTGCAGCGAGGTACCTGGTTGAACTCCAGCACGTCCAGCAGGTCGAACAGCTTCCTGTTCTTCTCGTTGTCCTTCAGCTTGACGTAGTACTGCTGCAGGCCGTGCAGGGTCAGCTTGGTCTCGTCGTCCACGAAGATCTCCATGGGCTGGGATGACCAGTGAGACGATGTGGCGTTCCGGGATTGGTGAGGAAGGAAGGGTACAGGGTATAAGGATGCAGACAGGAAGTAGAGGGCAAGACAGGGTATGTTTGAGGAGGCGGGGTTACAGAAAGAAATGGGGGGTTGAGTAATGGATCGTAAAGCATCGTGAGTGAAACAGGAAGAGGAAAAGCAAAAAAAAATAAAAAGGATGTGGGTTAGACACACCCACCCGCCCCTTCCTGTCCTCACAGTCATCGTTTTAAACTAAATATTTGATTAAATCCTACACAAGTACTGATGCAAACTGCCACGCTTTAGGATAAACATGCTGATTCGCCTTATCGAAGTCTAAACTTGACCCACACAGTCCGGTCAGAGCGAACCTGATTTCAGAGTGAACCGCAGATGAACAATGTCCGATGTTTAGGATTCGAAATAATGTCGTGTTGAGGCGTGAGAACAGAGTTACGTCTGTGTTTTGATCTGAAGTCACTGAAAATTCAGCTTAAATTTTATTCTGTATTGATCTGGTAGGGTAAAAAATAAAATTTATGACGATACGAGATGATGAGGGTATGAGTTATGACGTAGTGCCGTCCGTCAGATCATACAATGAAGACGCGAACACAACGACTACGAGGGTGAGTCAGGCATTATCCGCACTGGCCGTAGAATTTATTTTAATGAAAGACAAATACATAATTTTTCAATATCTCCCTGCTGAAAAGTCTGATGGAGCGAGATCAGGACTATACGGAGGACGCTTTAACACCTCCGAACAGAGTGTCGACAGTTTGCGCGGATGATGTGCATCGTCATGCGAGATCACGGCGCCGCTGGATGTCGGTCCTCCGTTTAATCCAGAGTTTACGATTCAGCTCTTCAATAAGCGTCTCACTGTAACGTGCACCGGCGATTGCTCAACCTTTTCCCTGATAACATTCCAATACCGGCGCTTGCGATGAGAATCGCAAAAAACTGTAAGCATTGATGAATTTTTCAGCTGATGATCGACTTCTGAACGTTTTCCTGTTTCCGATCCCGTTTACTCTCAGACTCGTCCATGTCTCGTCACCAATAACGATTCTCTTTAAGAAACTTTCACCTTCTGTAGAGCATCGGTCCAGATTTTGTTTGTAGATATCCAAACGCTTCTGTTGATACTTTTCTGTGAGTTGTTTCAGCACCAGGTACACCCTCAGACCACGGGGAGAAAAAAAAAAACGGATCACTGCACGCTGCTCATCTTTCGTGCAAATCCATTTTTGCTACAAATGATCTGATGTAACACGTTCACACCGCCTCGAGCGGAAAGCGCCGATAAAGCAGTGCGGCTTTGAAGTAACTGGAGTGCGGATCATTTTTGACTCGCCCTCGTACGTTTTGTGTTCACATTCATAAACAAAAAAGTTGCGAGGCTATTTATTCAATCGGTGGCTGTCATTTGCGATCATTTAAAAATCTGGATTTTTTTTTTTCCTCTCAGAAGATGATCTCAGAACATTTTCTCACTCTCAGCTCCACAAACTAGGCTTGTGAATCTTTGTTCCTTATATGCATATTACTGGGGTGTATATACGGTATTTGGTGTATATGTGCAGAAAGTCTACAAACACAGTGACACTGCACCACGCTCTGAAGTGTAATGTAATATTTAACAAGAAAAAAAAAAAAAAAAAAAAAAACCACCCCACAATAGTCTGGCAGTCGAACCCGATCTCTTTGTCGCTCCACTTATCTGCGGACGGCTTACAGTTTAATCGGTTTAAGACTCTGACAATCGTGCGGCTGTTATGTCCACGTCCATCTTGTATCTAGGAGCGTTAAAACTTCAGTCAGGCAGACAGCCAGTTAAACCGTTCCTCTCTCTCTCTGCAGCCTGATTTAACTTCTGCCCTCTTCGCTGTGTCGCTGTGTGTTTTGGTAATACAGTACACATCTAAATTAATGGACGAGAAGATTTGTAAGAAAGCTGGCCTCATTCGAGAAAGATCTAATTTACACAACTTCCCCCGAACATACTTGATCAGTCCGACATCAACTGCAGGCTAATGTAGCTAACGAGTAAAACTGTCGCGCTCGCGCTTTGGTGTCCCAAATGGCACCCTAAACCCTGCGGACCCGCTCCAATTTCACACTTGAAGTGCAAATCTGTGACGCGTGAGTGATCTAGGGGGAGAAAAGCGGCCATTTGAGACACTTCTCGAGACTTCATTACATTCCGGATGCGCTTTAACGGCGTGCCTCAGCGTTTAGTAACTCTGACAGGGCGAGGTGTGAAATTGTGGTCATTACTCACTCAAGCGCTTCTGCTGATAAAACAAGGGGGAAAGATAACGGTTGTGATTAGACGGGCAAAGTTTGAGAGTGAAGGATTACATGCGGTACAGGCCAGGGCTGCTTTTTTTATACAAAGTTTATATACCGCATCATATAATGAATATAATGCTGCTTTATGAGTTGAATTAATATTGGAGAAAATGTTATTTGAGGATTTTTTTCTTTCTGCCATGGATTTGCTTACATCATGTCTTACGAGAGAGAGTACGAGAGTCACAAACAGAGCTTGTGTTAAAGCCGATGGAGCAAAACTGACCGTGAGTGACCCTAGACGCTCATGTCATGAGTCAGCTTGTGCATGAGGAAGAGTTCAGAGTTCACTTTCATCCGAACGCCCTGTGATGCGGCAGGTTGAATACGGTGGAACCTCGGATTGCGAGTAACTCGGTTTACGAGTGTTCCGCAAAACGATCAAAGATTTTAAATAAATTTTGACTTGAAATACGAGAATGTCTTGATTCACGAGTGTCAAGTTTTTTGACACCAACACACACACACACACTCTAGCATTTACACCCCCCCTCCCCGGCTTCACACAGACACACACACTCTGCTCTACACAGAAACTCTGTTTCTCTGTTTCACAAACTCTTTTCAAAGGTAAGGTGCTGGTTCATTTTTTTGTTTTTTACTTTACGTTAGTCTGCGCTCACGCGAGTGTCATTAGGAAGATTTATTTTTTCCCTGTTAAAGCAGTGTTTCCATTGTGCGTGTGTTTGTTGTGAAACTTAAAAAGCGAGGTGGGGGGAGGGAGGAGGAGTTTTACCATGTAAGACAAGGCATGGGGCTAATTCCACACATACACACACATACACACACACAAATACATGGCGTCTGCGCGCACAAACGGAAACACTTATCTGTTGGGATTTATTTAAACTTTTTTTTAAAGGTAAAGTGCAGGTTAATTTGTTTTATTTTTAGTTTATATATTGTATTAATTATTTTTCTGTATTAATTTTTTTGGGCTGTGGAACAAATTATTTGAGTTTTCGTTATTTCTTATGGGAAGATTTGGTTTACGAGTGTTTTGGAATACGAGCCCGCTTCCTGAACGAATTATGCTCGTAATCCAAGGTTCCACTGTACTTTTAAACTTAGCTGTTAAACTACAACGTCTTGAGCGTTTGTGTTCACATACTTGGCAACACGCTACATGTCGGACAGGTCGTCCCCGACTTACGAACAAGTTCCGTTCCTGAATCACGCTCTTACGTCGGATTTGTTCTTAAGTCCGACAAAATGATTCTGACTCAAAATCTCTGTCCACTTTCTCCACACTGCCATCATGTGGCGAAAAAAACTTTATCGCACCTAAGGAACTGAATCTCACTGAAATGTAATAACGGTGTTGTCTCTGCACCGTTAAATCGCTAGGGGAATCCCGGACGCCATTTTTGTCTCTGAGCTGTTTTCCATTGTATTGCACTGTGAGCTCTGTCTTGTTGAGGATTTTCCTTAAATTGCGATTATTCTCCATCAGGACAGACATTTTCTGTCATCGTGCTCCCGGATTGATTCATTAAAACCGACGAGGCCGACTCATTTCTCCCGCACCCACACACGTACCCATGATGTACAATATATCGGACATTTTATATATTCACTTATGCACTGAAAATATTGTATGTAATTGTAAATATCGGTATCCGGTGCACTGCAGAGTCTATTTTTTGTACAGCGAGCTGCTTCTGTGATTTGTTCGACTTAGAAACGCAGTCCGATTGTATCTGAGGAAATTCGTAACTCAGATGTTTGTAAGTCGGGGACTACCTGTATTTATAAGATCGTGACATTAACAGCATGAGTATACAGATTGAATCGGGCCTGGGTATCGCATCACTTCTGTATGCTACACGTTGTACATCAATGTAGGATTCATGCGAAACTGTCTGAGTGGATTCTCCATATAATCTCTAATATAATATTATAATGTAATAAATATAAATACGGTGCACATCATATAGCTGGCTGATAAAACTTCTTGGATGATTTGTTAAAAGGTGGGAAAGATCACCAAAGTGTTGTTTGTTTATGACGTGTCTGACTTGCTCACAGTCGATTCAGGGTTGTTGTTGTTTTTTTTCTATCTGTACATCATCGGATCATAGTGTGTCTGTGTGTGTGTGTCTGTGTGTGTGTGGATATTGCGGTGCACGATTCCTCTTGTGCATGCGCAGCATGATGGACACGGCATCCCGCTTGGCTTCCTGACGTGTTGTCAGATCTTCATGGATGATATTCCACAGCAGAACATATTCCCGGGTTTGTTACTCATTCAAGTCTCTGCTGCACGTTTCGTCCTTCCTGCATCTTTTTCTTCTATTCTCTCCGAGTCGAACTTGTCGATTCTTGAGCGGCTCGACGAAGAAGCGGTCCGTCTTCAGGCAGGGGGGAACAGACGGCCATGTTTACTATTCGGCTGATGATTTGATTAGAACCGTTTCCCTTAAACAAGGGGGGGGGGGTCTGACTATAGCTTTACGTTGTTTGTGTAATTAGTGATCGTGCAGGTCCGCCGGGGGCCTCGTTTTTAATGAAAGAGCAACGTGATTTGTGAGCTGACAGGCTGGCCAGCGTTGAACATAACCGCCCTCATAAATGGGGGGAAAAAAACAAAGACGGTCTTCCTGATTGTCTTAAACTACTGGCTTGCTATCGGTCTCTTTCTCAATCTGTTTGAAAATCACATCACAGCTCGCTTGGATGCTTTTGTTCACCTTGAATTACACCTATTTCTCAGTCTACCCTAAACTGCTGTGAAGGAGAAGCATAATAATTGCAGCTCCTCTCCACTTTTCATTCAAAGCATGGCCATATGGGACGTGCTAATTGAAAATATTGGTCTAATCTGAGGCGATGTTTTGACAAGAAGTGTGATGCGTCGGCTAAAACATGTCAGTTTTTTTTTTCCTCCCCAGGAGCTGTGTAGCGGGCGGAACTGCAGCAGAATGGACTGGACGTGACGGTGTACTCTTGCTAAGCTGCGCTAATACCGCCAGGTGACATTCTTCCAACTGGGAAATGTAGCGCAGGCTGCCAAGTGAGGAATTTAATCTGCTAGCTGTCGCCTGTGCTGTGGAGCTAGTGAGAAACGAACAGGCCATTCTGCTCTACACAGCCTCTCTCTCTCTCTAACTCGACTACTCCTGTCCTAACGTCAGCCCTTTGCTAGTGCCAGGGCGGGGGCTGCTGCTGCTGCTGCTGCTAACGGGAGGGGCAGTTGCCGTGGTAAAGCGAGAGGAAGTGTAATTACGTCTTGCATGAACTTTCGGCAGACGGGCCGGATTTCTTTGCTCAAGGTGGCGCTGAACATCATGACCTGCTTCTCGTGCGGGGTCATGCGGAAAATCTCCTGAACGTCACGTCGCATGTCTAAAAGTATAACAGAGAAAAGGAGAGAAAAATAAAAAGAGGTCGCTTTTAGATTCTCAAAGCAAATGATGCGATTTCACTGAGACGTTTTTCAGGTTCAGATGAGACTCTCGTGTGACTGTGTGGATAAACAAACAGCTTCAGATTCCTCATTCTTATGACAGTAAACAACTCATCCTCTGCTTATAACCACCACCTCCCTGGGAAAACTGTCTGCCTTAAACAGCACCTCGCCAAAACTCCTAAAAAACAAATACCCCAGAACACTGCATCCCACTAAGCACCGCCTCCCTTTAAAACACCACATCTGTAAAAACAACGTCTCCACTGAACACCGCTCAACTCTGCGTCCCTTTTACACAACCCCTCCTGAACACTGCGTCCTCTGAACACCATATCCCTCTACAGACCGCATCCCCCTAAACAACCTGTTCCTCTAAACACGCTATCCCTCTCAACATCACATCTGTCTAAACACTGCATTACTCCTAAACACTGCCTGAATGATGCCTGCCTATGAACACCACATCCCTTCAAAAAAAGATTCCCCCCAAAACACCACCTAATCCCTATAAACTCTGTATCTGCTTACACAAACCCCCTGAACAACATATACCCCTAAACACTCGGACTCGGGACCACATGCCTCTAAGCAATGCCTCTGCCTAAATACAGTATTCCTTTAAACGCTGCATCCGCTCTAAATGCCACACCCCCTTTAATTGTGCCATCTCCTTTAAACGCTGCATCCCCCCCTAAACGCCGCATCACCTTTAAATACCGCATCACTCCTGAACACCACCTCCCCTTGAATGATACTCCTCCCCCTTAACACCATGTCCCTTCCCCGGAATGTGACATTTCCCCATGAACACCGCCTGCCTCTGACCTACGACCTCCTATCATACGACGCATCTCTTGCACTCCGCTTTTTCCTAAAGACCACCTCTGCGTGTATTTCAACACCGCATCCCTTTGAAGAATGTTATCCATTCGAACACTGTAATTACTTTGAAACCCTTAATCACTTTTAATAAACCGCCATTTCTCCGAGCACAGTAATCGCTCCTGACGTCCTCTGTGGCCCGAAGCTCTCGTTTATGAAAAGCCTCTCACCGAGCTGTTCCAGCATCTTGTCGCACTCGTCCAGGATGAAGTGTTTGATGTGGCGCAGGTTGAGACTCTTGTTGCGCGAGAGGGCCAGGATGCGGCCGGGCGTCCCCACCACTATGTGAGGACTCTCTCTCTTCAGCGTCTCCTCGTCCTTCTTTATGGGCAAACCGCCAAAGAACACCGCCACCTGAGGCGCCAGAAAACAACGGAAAAGCATTAGGCCAAGTGCGCTGAGAAGAATAACAACTTTTATTTATACGACACTGTTTTCTCACCGGAGTGTTCTTTTTAAAGGAGAAATAAAAATAAACATAAAAAAAACATAAAGATTTGCTTGATACATGATAAAAACCTGTGCAGTATTTGACTTGGAAACAATCAAATGTGAAACGACTGGGGTTGTGAATTTAAAAGACATTTTTCTAAAGATATTTTCAAACCTTGACAGCAGGCATGTACTTGGAGAAGCGCTCGTACTCCTTGCTGATCTGGAACGCCAGCTCTCGGGTATGACACATCACCAGCACTGATACCTGAGAATGAGAAATGACACTTTCTTATAGATATTACGAATCATGTACAGAAAAAAAAAAAACAGTAAAGGTTACGGTGAATCATTCACGTCCGTCCTGGTGCAATGAGTCCATACGAGAAGTCACAATTTGTTCAAACGAGTGCAATGTAAGTGTCTCAGTGTAAAGCGTGGTGGTGGTGTTATCATGTTGAGAGTTCCTCTTAGATCTTTTCCGAGACCCCAAAAGTCTGGTTCATTTTGATAACACAGTGAGAACACGATCGCTCCAGGCTCGGGAAGCGTGCCGTGCACAGATGTAAGCTGGAACCATCTACACTAATGCATATGTTCTGGACGTGCCCAAAGTTATATCATTTTTGGAGGGTTTTTTTTTTTTCATACTTTGTCAAAAAATATGCCAAATACCATTAGATCCATCCCGATTTATTGCACTTTTTGGTGCTGGCTTGCCTGATATGGTCGCCTTTAGCTCCCTTCTCGCTAGAAGAATGATCCTGTTTAAGTGGAATGAGTCATTGCCACCAGTGGGCGCTCACTGGATTAAAGAGGTCTTGTATTTTTATTCATCTAGTATTTCATAAAGGGATCCTCTCAGGAATTTTATGACGTCTGGCAACCATTTATGAACCTTAGATGAAGAAGTATTAGATTTGTAAAAAAATATTTAATTCCTTTTCTCTTTTTTTATTATTCTTTTGTAAGTGGCATGGTGGTGTAGTGGTTAGCACTGTCGCCTTGCATCTCCAGAGTCTGAGGTCGATTCCCAGCCAGGTTTGGTGGGTTTACAGTTTCCTCCCACAGTAGGTTTGGTTAACTGGCGTTCCCAAATTGGCCGTAGTGAGTGTGTGCATGTGTGTGCTCTGCGATGGATTGGCACCCTGTCTCGGATGTCCTAAGTCTCCTGGAATAGGCTCTAGACCCCCCGTGACCCTGAATACAGGATTAAGCGGTATAGATGGTGAGAGAGTGATGAGTGAGTATTCTTTTGTTTGATGTGTAATTTATTTATTATATTATATATTTTTTTATTTCTTTTTCTGCTGACTGGTTGTTTGTGTGGTGAAAAAAAAAGTTTACCATGTACGTATGTATATGTAATTTGTTTTATATTTCCAATAAAAAAAAAAAGGGTTAACCGCCTTGTTCTCTTCTTCTCTCATGTTTAATGGTGGCTCGCAAACCAAGGACATTGCAGCTGTATCGGAGAGTGTAAATACTCAAGTATGCAGAGAACGAAAAAAAAAAAAAAAAAATAGGTGCGTTCTGGTTGGCCTAAAGTACCCTGTGAAGTATACTTCATTCCTGGGCATGGTAAAAATCAATCATGCCTAATGTGAAAACGCCCTTGAACTCACTTGGTTTTTTTATATGACAACCTTTAATCAGTATTATTCAGCATCCCTTATTATTCAGCCGGCGACTGAAAAATCTCGTAATCTTGAATAACCTGGCCATCACATAAACCGATACTATTGTGACGACGCAAACATACACGAGTCGACCCCTATTTTGTCATGAAATATCACCAAGACGTCAGATTTGCAATAGGCAAAGTTTTTATCTAAAGCGAAACCACATGAGGGAAGGTCTGCCAAAAGCTTCAACACACCTTAACAAACTTTATTATTTGTTAAGAATAACGCAGTAAGAATAATTCAAGTATGAAAATTTTCCTTTTTTTTTTTTTAGTATTTTACCTGTCCGGTCACTGGCTCCAGCTGCTGAAGTGTCGCCAAGACAAAAACGGCCGTCTTCCCCATACCCGACTTGGCCTGGCACAACACGTCCATGCCCAGGATGGCCTGTGGAATGCACTCATGCTGAACTGAAAGAAGAAGAGCGCCCAATTAACGCATCTCCAAACACATTGCTTTATCGCTTTACCCGTCATTCCTCTCACCCTCGGACGGATGCTCGAAGCCGCAGTCCACGATAGCCCTGAGGAGCTCGGGCTTCAACAGGAAGTCCCTGAACCCTGACGAGTGGATGGAAACGTAGGATCCTTTGAGTCCCTCTTTCCTCAAGGCAACGGTGCTGCCGTCTCCGGCAAGCCCTCCGTCCCCGACGCCTCCGGCAGTGTCCACCTCATCCTCCTCGTAGTCTAACAGCTCGCTGTCTACGTCATTCTCCGTCATTCTGTGGGGAGGATGGGGAAATAAGCGCAGATCAGAACGTAGGAAGCGCACAGGATGATACAGATGGTTCTGGAATACCTTGTTCGGAACATTTCTCCGTTTCCTTTCCTTCAAAGCGGATGTGTTAGTGGGTGAACACAGTGAAGAAACGTATTTCTATGGGGTTACGTTATCAAAAATCGCAGGCGTTAAAAGTCTCCAATCGGCCGTTTTCTCCAAACTCGGTGACTCAACCCTAGTCATTACACACACAACACTGCAAGCGCGAATTAGTCGTCAACAAATCATGTTGTTGTAAGAAGTTCCGCGCCCTCGCAGCCACTCGACCCGCACGCTCACGGTCAAGTTGAGTTTTGAGCATTTGGAGGCATTTGAGCAGGTAAAAACATTGCTGTTTCTTTATGATCCTACAGGTGGCGCACTCTGTACTGTTTACACATTTTCATCCCGTGTGGTAGGAGTGAATTATTGTAGTTGCCAGAGAGCGGAGACTCTGATGGGCCGGACACGTGGCGCGACAAGATGACAACCGGTGGAGGGATCAAACAACATTCTGGTGTAACAACCAGCAACCGCTAACCTCTGGAGGGAAATAAACTGAAAAGTCGTTTGGGGAAAAACTGGTATCAACGAGCTAGAAATCATGAACTTTACAGAAGGCGACTGAAGCATCTGCTTCAAGTCTCAAGTTAATCTGAAGTTAAATGTTAAAATCTTAGTTAGTAAGAAAACACTGTAATGTTAGAAGGAACAGGATACGTATAATTAATCATTAAACTTTTGTTAAAGGTTTAAAATTGTAACAAAGTCAGGAAAAAATGGAATATCGAATATCAAAAGGGAATATTTATAAAATCAAAAATACAGAATTGCAATTTTAATCGAATCGTTACTTGGGTATCGTGACAATATCGTATCGGTAGTGACTGGTGGTTTCGATGCTGAATATTTTTTATTAAATGATACAAATTTGACTTAGAGCCATGCTAGGTTAGTTTCTAAAGCTGTAACTGGTTGAGATGGCAACAGTCACGTGACCACATAGCCACACCATGTCAACCATAATAATAACAACAACAATTATTATTTTTATTATAATTATCATAACGATGACAATCCTGCAAACACCTGAGCTATGAAATGTAAATAATGTACTACAGTCCTACAAACATTGCACTTATTATTCGGACTGCTTATATAAATAATAACGGTGATAAATAACGCTGTACGGTGTAACCTGATTAGCATTGCTAGCTCGCGTTATTGTTGTGCTTTCCCAAAACCCCGAAATAACAAGCTTCCATGCTTATATCACTTATCACATTTATATCTCACATGCACGCAAAACAAACACTTACTCCGAATTCACTGTGCTGCAATTTATTTCATGAATTTCGCTCCACTTGCTCGCGCGGCTGTACTGACGTCATTTGCGTGCGACACACACGTCAAAGCCCCCGAACACACCGCTGTCCTGTGTACTGCCTGAAAGAAGCTGGTTCGGATTCTCACGTGTCTGCTGTTATTATCAATATTATTATTAATTTGAATCAATTTTAGCACTTTTAAAATCCGCCAACGAACAGTAAGTAAATTATAGACATTATCGAATGTAGAGAACACGTGCTGAGACGTGGGGGCACACACGTGGATAGGTTACTGTCGTGTATGGTGTCTCCGTTCTTTGCTTGGTATCTATATTTTACAGTAATATATATTTTTGCACTTATTTTCCTTATTATTACAATAATTATTATTACTATTGTTATTATTATTAGAAGAAGAAGAATGTCGTGTTTCAAGGGGGATATAAACTTTTGCCCTGAGTGTGGTAATATTCTTCCTATTCCTGGACATCATGATTACATTACCTGTCCTCGATGTGCCTTCAGCATCCCTGTCCGAGGTGAGACTTAATTTCATTTCATTCTCACTTTCTTAACCATTAAATCTGCGGACTTATCATACTAATAGAGTTTTTAAACATACAATAAATATGTATGTTTACAGTTTCAACACTAGATGGCGCACTAGATGGACACATATCTTTTCTAAATGTTATTGTTAAACTATTTAGAAGTGTATTAAATCGAAGACAGGCCAGTGATGTAGTGGTTAGGAATGCCAACTCGCACCTTGAGCATCTGCGTTCGATTGCTGCCTCATGTTCTCTCCAGTTTCCTCCCACAGTCCAAAGACATGCAGATTAGTGTTCCCTAATTGGCGTTGCATATCGCAGGTAGGAAGCTGAGGTTAGAGCATAGGGTGTCGATGGGACTTGAACCCCGAACCGCCCAATAAGCAAAAATGATTAACACCCAGATAGCACAGTGGGTTTTCTTTGGTTGCTTCTCACAATCAAAAGACATGCAGATTAAGTTAATTGATGTGTTCCCAACTTACCCATAGTAGCCTGTACCTTATGTGTGTGTTTGTGTCCTCTGATGGATTGCCACCCTGTCCAGGGTGTTCCTGACTTCATGCCCTAAGTCTCTCTCCAGGCCCCCAGGATAAGCAATATAGAAGATGAATGAATGTGTTGAAATAGCAGTATAAAAGAAAGTATAAAAGTTTCTGAAGCTGTGGGAGGTTTATGTTCTTATATGATCTAGGTGTGATCCAGGCGTCAGATGTGAGATATGTGAACAACGCATCTGCTGCATTCATCCTTCGGAACTGCCTGGTTAGGGTCACACCCTTTAGTTTGAAAATGACAAGTGGTTAAAAAAACAAACAGACCCTTGTACATTTCTATTTAAGTAAAGAGAAAGTGATAATAATAGCCTAAATGATTTTAATTAGAGCTTGTGTTACTGTCTGAGTTGCCTCTTTTGACCACCGGCACTTTGTATAATATTAATTATAGTATCATTAATGTTTGAGCATTGAGTGTAAGTCCTTCTTCTGTGTTCAGAACTTTCAGGGCAAGTCATCAAGTCATCAGTAGTGTTTAATTCATTAGAGAAGAGTTCAACTGCGGTAGAGAGTGAAGAAGATTCAGAGCTAAAAGGGCCAGTGGTGAGTTTTGAGCTTTATTAACTGGAAGTTTAAAGCCAAAGTTCTTCCCGTAAATAAGAACCCTGAAATGTCTGATTCTGGATCAGATACTTTTGATTACAATAAATGCAAATATGAATCCTATTAGTATTTATGTATTTTTTTATTTAATGCATGATCTGTTTATTGTCCTCGAATGGTTTAACAGGTCGACAGGAGGTGTTCACGCTGCAATAAAGAAGGAATGGTTTACCACACGAGACAGATGAGATCCGCTGATGAAGGCCAGACAGTGTTTTTCACCTGCATACACTGCAGGTAAGGTTTCAAATGACCCGAACAAGTCAATTAGTTTATCTAAAGTGCCGGATGGAGCTTGGTCGCTTTCCGCAATATTGTCCACTAAGGACATTCCATTGACGATTTAACTAGGAGCGGTGAAATCAGATGTAGACTGAGATTTGATTTAGATTAATTTCGTCATGGAGAGGAGCATGAGGTTAAAACTGCCTCTTATGAGACTGAATGCTGAACATTAATTTAGGATTTGGGTATGAATAAGATGCACAGACTTTAATATAATTACAATTAATTTTTTCTTTAATAGTAAATAAAATATGATTAATAAATTCATTCATCTTTAATTTCTCAGTGTTTCTTCTGGAACTTATGGACTTCCTGTAAAATCCTAACTTTATCAAATTCAATGTTGTTTAAATTTATTATTATTATTATTATTATTATATGTTAACAAAAATGGTCAAATATATTTATTATAATATATTTTTTGTAGACAAAATTAGCATCTAAACACTTGAGCATATGAGAGAAACATAACATACAGGAGTAACAAATACATGAGTGGGTTTATAAGTGTGGTTTGTACAAATGTACAGAACTGTGCAAAAGTCTAGACCCCCCCGCCCCCACCCACACATTAATTTACACTTTCTTGTATTTTAATTAAGAAATATATATATATTTTCAGTCCAGTCCCTATACATGAGCAGTTTCAGAGCTATTGAGACTGTCACATAAACACCCGGTTGTTTAAATAGTATCTTTAGGCACTTTACAGCCTTTAATCACAATATGTAATTAAATATAAACAGATGAGAGGGACTCAAGACTTTTGAACACCACTGTATCTCTGTATACTTAGGATTTATTAACAGAAAGTGACTCACTTCTCGTCTGATTTTTTGTTCTCTAAACAGGTACCAAGAAAAGGAGGATTCATGAAAGGAAATTAAGGCCTTTTTTTTGGCGAGGGGACACAATTTTCATGTGATCCACACCAAAGTGTAATATTTCCTGTCTCTCATTCTCTCTGTCTTTCTTTCTGTGTGTGTGTGTGTGTGTGTGTGTGTGTGTGTGTGTGTGTGTGGGTGAGAGAGAGAGAGAGAGAGGCCAAGTTGTTTTACTTCTAAATTGTTTTACAGTATGGTCTGTGTTCTCTGTTTTCTATTAAAAAAATAAATAAATTATAACGGCATAAAATGACTGTACCGCTTTTATTTTCTGTTAAATTCTTGATTCTGATTGGTCAGAGGATGTGGAACAATATTTTGTTACTGCAGCTGTGACAGTTAGTTCAGCTGCACATCACAGACTTAACAACACCACACTCATGTCCTATCATGTTATCATTACATTTTTTTCACAGACACATGTATGGGTGATCTAATCACATGTACTATATACAGGATGTTAATTGTTTATTCGTTCATCTTCTGTACCACTTCATCCTGTATTCAGGGTCGTGGGGGCCTGGAGCCTATCCTGGGAGACTTGCGGGTACACCTCAGTCCATCACAGGGCACACACACACACGTACTACAGACAGTTTGGGAACACAAATTGCCTTATTCGGTATGCCACCGTGCTGCCAGGTTCTTAATAATTGATGTTCATGAATGATGAAAATGCACTAGTGGCTCAAACAGTTAAGGCTCTGGGTTATTGATCGGAAGGTCAGGGGTTCAAGCCCCATTACTGCAAAGCTGCCACTGTTGAGCCCTTAACCCTGTCTGGAGGAAACTGGAGTTTCTGGTGGAAATCCTACAAGCACGGCGAGAACATGCAAACTCCATGCACACTCATGGCAGAAACCGAACCCAGACACTGGAGGAGCAACGCGGCAGTGCTAACCACCACTATACCACACACATGCTTCAGTGTTCATGCTTCAAATGTTGGTTGGATGATTGATAAGTTTTATTATGTATATATTTACTCTAATAATTATTCTAATCATAATGCATTAAAATGACTGTTGCTGGTCTCTGAACCAGCATGAACACTGTGTGTGTGTATGTAACTCGCTACATCCCAAAACTGATTAAATAACATCTTACTAATGCTCTTAATCTATAATATCAAGTATCTAGTATTTTTTGTATCGTTTTTTATTTTATTTTCTAACATTTTAAAGCTTTTCAATCCCTGTGAGACTTCTTTACAGATTATTCTAGAACTGTCTACACGGCCACGCCCACTATCCAGCGCCACATTCGGGCTCTCTTGCGTCACGTGATCGTTCCAACATGGCTGCCTCCTCTGCTCGTTCTGTAGCTGCACAATAGCAGTGTTACATTTTCAGGATTTTATTTCATTTTGATGATCAAATGACACAAGGCAAGTGTTGGGGAAGGATTTTAGAGCGGAGTTAAAACTCCAGGCGGTTGTTTTGGTTAGTTATTCAGATTATAAGTCTGTGTTTATTATGTTTGCGATGTAGAATTGAAGTGCTGGTGGATAAAGTTTGTGTGTGTGTGTGTGTGTGTGTGTTTTCAAGTCTGACAGGCTGGAATTATTGTCTTAATAACCTTTTTTTTTTTTTTTTAGTAATCTTCCTATCACACTATTCAGGCATTGAAACATCACTGTATTTTGTTTTGCTAAAAAGCTTTTGTAATTATATAAGAGAGACAAAGACGTGTACTTGCTTCAAAACATGTATTTATTTTCATTTTATAATATATAACTGTGTATGCTTGTTATTAAACAAATACGAGTGGTGTTCAAGTCAAAACGGGACTTCTGATTATGAGAGTAAAAACGAGTTCCTGTAACATGCAAGTGGCGTTGGTGACGAGTTATCAGGAGTTCCATTTGCTTAACATTGATGGTTTACAGCAACAACTGCAGTGAGCTCTGAGCCACCTCAACCAGGATAATCATTCACAGATGTACGGACATCTTTGAAACATTCGCACCATTTAAATGTTCTACTGCGGCTAAAAGTCTTCAGCATACTGTGCTTGAAACCTCCTGTATGTGGCAATCATGAGTCCAGGTTTGACTTGAACGGCATCCGTATGTTCCCGCCGGTACTGTGGTGCCACAGATGTCCGATGTAGGCCCTATTCATATTTTAACGCTCAGGAACATACTTGCTTAAATCACTTACTGAAAGCAGATTATTTTGATTTGAACTTTGGACTTAAAAACATGAATACACTTACTGTTACTTCTGGAAATATCAATTTCGTCCCAAGTCCCGGTTTGACTTGAACGCCCATCTTACATGTACAATCGCAAAATTACTTGTATGTGAGAAATATCCACATTCACAACAACTTTTTGTTTTCCATCCGGATGTTAATGCAGCAAATGTCAAACAGGTTGTCTTTCTGTGACTTTCCGTTTTAGACCAAATTATGTTAGAATATTCAGTCGGGACAAACGCACCAAGATGAAGCTCCGGGTACAACTGCAGTGCAAGAACCTTCACGAATACCTGAAGGAACTGAGTCCAGACATCCTCGACAGACTGTACAACCACCCAGCTACATGTCTCGCCGTATACAGGTTCGGTTTCCGCATTGTATTCAGATGACTCCTATTAATCAGTCGCTGACATAACATTAATTTGTCATTAAGTTTTTCATTATGTCTGCTGGCGTGTCTTGATGAAAGAACTTTTTACCCCAACTCAAATTTTTTTTACCTTCTCCTCAGGGAGCTCCCATCTCTGGCAAAGAATTATGTGATGCGTATGCTGTTCCTGGATCACCCTCTCCCCCATGCAGCTGTGGCATTATGGGTCAAAAAGGACAGCCAAAAGTGAGAGCACATCCGTGGTTCCTTTAATCCAAGCGAAATGTTTAAATATCCGTTTTAAACTGCTTGTGTGTTGCAGGGATCATGATCAGTGTGTGTCTGTGCTGACTGGACTGAGACTGTGGCACAGCCAGCAGCTGCAGGGAGGCCTTCAGGGAATCGTGCTCAACCCTGTGTTCAAGGATAACCTGAGGATTGCTGTACTTGGAGGGTGAGTGAACTTTAACTTTTTGTAGTATATGATTTTCAGCTTTCAAAATTCTAATCCTGAACCAAAGTTGCAACTGTCCTCGTCCTTGTCTTGTCTTTGGTGTTGTTCAGCGGTAAGCCATGGGCAGACGAGGGCAGCAGTCTTGGTCCAGATCGGCACGCCCGGGACGTGGAGAGCCTGGACCGCTATGCCATGGAGCGCTGGGAGGTCATCTTGCACTTCATGGTGGGCTCCCCGAGCGCCGCGGTCAGCCAAGACCTCGCTCAACTCCTCATCCAGGCTGGCCTCATGAAAAGGTAAACGTCCGTTTAGGATTTCGGAGATTTTTCAGCAAGCAGGAAAGATTAAAACATGCCTTTTTGCCCGCTTCATCAGCGAGGCTGGTGAAGCGCCGTGCATCACTTCAGCCGGGTTCCAGTTTCTGCTACTCGACACCGCCTCTCAACTGTGGTACTTCACGCTGCAGTACCTCAAAACGGTGCAGGTCCGTTCTCCACATATTTCAACCATCCATCTGTAAACTGAAATCACGTGCTGTTTTGTATTTTGAGGTTTTGTGCAATGTTTCATTTCACAGTCTAGAGGGATGGACCTCGTGGAGATCCTTTCCTTCCTGTTCCAGCTGAGTTTCTCCACCCTCGGCAGGGTCAGTATACGCTTCAGAGTCACAGTCACAGATTATTAGGTTTGACAAAATATGTTGTTATTAGTGCTGTCAATCTGAATGTATTAATATATGTGAATAATCTAGAAAGTTTAGCTTGCTATTGTTTTTTATTTATTTATTTTTATTTTTTTAATGTAAAATAATCATATTGCCCCCAAGTTTGACCCTGATGGCTTCCCATAATCGCAACGCTTTTACCCGGTTCTGTGTGATAATGGCACTTTTAACGCCCGTAATAAGGTGACCGAAACATCATCAGGTGTGATGAGTGACAAGCCTCGTTATGAACAGCTTCCAGATGTTTTGTGCTCGAGCTGCTTTTTGAGGGCGACTAATTACTACTTACTAGAACACATGTATTAACTGTATGGTAGGTTTCAGACAGGGCTCACACTATGATTACCGCTGCAACAGGGTTAACAATTAAAGAGATGTGTTAAATGTTTACTTGTTCGAGATATTATGAGATTTCGTAATCTGCTTGTCATGCGTTTCTTTATTCCAGCATTGCACGTTTATAATAAAGGGAAATCAGAGTATTTTAAATGACTGTGATTAACTGGATAAAAAAATTTTAATCGATTGACAACACTAATTATTGTTCCTTCAAATATTTATAAAGGTGGTCCAATAAAAATCACTGACATTTGTAAAGAACTGCCATGTATGACTCACATCTCTGTGCACACAATAAAACTAAATCCCAAAGGCATCCTTTTAACTATTAATGCTTATTACACTGCAATATACTGTACTGGAGGAACCCATCCACTATATTACTTCTGGCTATTTAACCCTCCTAGAAAGCATCCAATGGAACAAAACAAAACAAATAGGTACTTATTTATTTATTTTAAACTACAATGAAATTATGTTGCAGTGTTTAGGAGTAATTATAGAAACTAAATAAAAATATTCATTAAGAAATGCAAATGTAATTTTATTGACATAAGAGGAATAATTCACCCCGTAGGATGTTTGTTCTAGACTAGTGAACACCTCTGGGTCATTCTGCTTCACATCAGGTTGTATCCCACCACCTCTGCAACAAAAGAGCTAGATCCCACAAATAAAAAGAAATAATATAGTGAAAGGTTTTTCCACTATAACCACTAGTGCCGCTCAATTAACCGCAGTAAAAAGTATAAATATTACCTCAAATGAATTCTTGGTGCATCCGTAAGCATTGCGTAACGCTGGACAACTTTTTCTGTTTTCTCATCACAGGACTATTCTGTCGAGGGCATGAGTGAGTCTCTGCTGACGTTCCTGCAGCACTTGAGAGAGTTCGGATTGGTTTTCCAGAGAAAGGTTTGTCATCATAAAAAAAATTAAAAAATCAAAGGTTTGTTAATGCAAATATAGAATATAAAAACCCCACTGTACAAATGCATGATGTAGTAACACATTACTGTTTTCTCAAATTGTTGAAACAGATTCTTGATCTACAGTATGTTGTATAAGATGGGTTTATTAGGGCCCAAGCATTATGACATCACATAACTATTACATCATCGCTGTGATCTACTGATGTCTGATATTGCTGATGTCATAGTGTGTGACAGGCCCTCTTGTTCTCAGAATTCTTTTTTTTATTATTTTTTTTATAACTTTTTCCCAAGTGCTTTTTCAAGTTCTTAAAAAATTTCTTGTGCAAAAATCAAAAAGGCGTTAAAATCAGCCCACAGATTGGAATCTGCTGCCACTGGGACACCTGTTAGGAATCTGCTGCCACTGGGACACCTGTTAGGAATCTGCTGCCACTGGGACACCTGTTAGGAATCTGCTGCCACTGGGACACCTGTTAGGAATCTGCTGCCACTAGGACACCTGTTAGGAATCTGCTGCCACTAGGACACCTGTTAGGAATCTGCTGCCACTAGGACACCTGTTAGGAATCTGCTGCCACTAGGACACCTGTTAGGAATCTGCTGCCACTAGGACACCTGTTAGGAATCTGCTGCCACTAGGGCACCTGTTAGGAATCTGCTGCCATTAAGGCACCTGTTAGGAATCTGCTGCCACTAGGACACCTGTTAGGAATCTGCTGCCACTAGGGCACCTGTTAGGAATCTGCTGCCATTAAGGCACCTGTTAGGAATCTGCTGCCACTAGGACACCTGTTAGGAATCTGCTGCCACTAGGACACCTGTTAGGAATCTGGCACAGGTGCTTGGGCCCACTCATTGTACAGTATATACCTATATTTGACAGGTTTGTAAGAGTTATTAATACTTTATAGTAATGGCTAACTCACTGGAAGACCTTCCACATAACCTGAGACCTAATCTAATAATGAGTGTGTTATTTAGTCAGTTAACCTTCTACAGAAGAACAATATGTTATAGCTGCTATAACATAAGTGATGACAGAAGAGAAGTTGTGCTGTATAAATTGTACAGTAGATCAAACGTACAGTGTGTTATTCTATAAGGTAAATTGCTGTGGAAGAAGAAGAATGAAACGCCCTGGTGCATGCTATTATTATACTAAAACAATCGACCTCAGTGTGTTAACAGGAACCTCACTCGGGCTGCTTATACTGTACATTCCTGAACGGAATCCTATTCTATATCTATTAGTAGATATTTGACTGCAGCTTGTTTCCTGTTTTTTTCCAGAGGAAGTCGAGGAGGTACTACCCCACCAGACTGGCTATAACTCTGGCTGCAGGAGTCACCGCCAACCCTTCATCATCATCCTCCTCCTCCTCCTCCTCCTCCTCCTCCTCTTCTTCTACTGCTTTGAACCCTACCGCAGGAACAGGAGACTCTGGTTTCATTGTGGTAGAAACCAACTATCGTGTGTACGCTTACACAAGTGCGTAAACGTGAATAAAGCGGTGTGATTACAAACTCTCATCGGAAGGAGTTAATTTAGTGAATTTATAAAATATATATCAAGTTTTCAGTGTTAAAGATGTTAAATCATATACGTATATCAGAAAGATAAAGCCGATGTTATATGATGTCGTGTTTTTACGACGGTACTGAAAAAGTTCTTGTGTTTTGTTGCTCCTCTCAGACTCTGAGCTGCAGATCGCTCTGGTCGCTCTCTTCAGCGAGATGCTGTATCGGTTTCCTAACGTGGTCGTGGCGCAGGTGACCAGAGAGTCGGTCCAGCAGGCGATCGCTAATGGCATCACGGCACAGCAGGTTCAGTATATACTTGCGTCTTTTTTTTTAATTTTTTACTACACTTGGTGAGAAGGCAGTTTCGAGTTATTGCATAGAATTTTATCTTTTTTTTAATTTTTTTATTTGCTACAATGAAAATGGCAGAGAAGCCACACGAGCGGGACGCGACTAAAGAGTGACTAGTACCAAACATAATACTTGTGGCCTCCACTATATACTGGATGAGGATGAGGCTGTATGCGCAGTGAGCCGCACTGATAGTATTTGAACAACAAAAAAATAAACATCTGATTTGAAGAGTTATTCAGAGCTGAGCTCTTAGGATTATTATCAAGAGTCAAGAGTAACAAACAACATATCACATCGAATCCCACCTCCCGCACTGTGTGTTAGATAAGGTGGCACTTTTGCGCAGCTGTAAACACTGCAGACAGAAGTACATTTGTAGGAATAAAAAATATATATATATATTCCCAGTGTTGTTAGACTACCGCGTTCCACGAGGTGCGACTCCTGTAATGGAGCCACGGGGCTCCTTGCTGTTGGGGTGATATGAGCTACTCTGTTCATATTTTCTTCTCCCAAGGTGTAAAAATCCTTTTAGCACTACATCAATAGTGCTCCTGCTACAGGACCCCCCCCACACACACACGCACGCACACACACACACACACACACACACACATGCACGCGCTCACACGGCAGATATTAGTATTCACACTCGGGCGTAAAGAGCCGGTAGCCTTTCAGTAAGATCCGTGTCTGTTGTCAAACATGCACAAGCACCTTCATGGATTTTATAGACTTTTCATCATTAAAGATTGGACTCGCTTCTGATTAATGCGATCTGTACTTTCCACAGGATTCACACATATATACGCTTTCTTCCTTTTTCTTTGTGTCTCTGTTCAGATCATCCACTTCCTTAGGACCAGGGCACATCCTGTCATGCTCAAGCAGGTAGCCTTTTTTTTTTTTTTTTCTTTTTCATTTATATGTTTTATCTCACCTACTCCGGACACCTTTTCTTTCTAATCAAATGATAACATCTTTTATTTCCCCCGCTCGGTCTTTCAGACTCCGGTACTTCCTCCGACCATCACGGACCAGATCAGACTGTGGGAGCTTGAAAGAGATCGGCTGCAGTTTACGGAAGGTAAGAGCTTTTTTGTCTTGTTTCTATCATGATAAGAAGGCAAGAGCACTTTTTTTTTTCTTTTTCTGTTTGATTTAATGATGATGGATAAGCGGTAGTAGTGTGTGTATATGTGTATAGGTTTCAGACCTTAATCAGCTTGTTAGATCTGATGCATGGCAACAGCTGTATATATATACAAATATATATCTAAATATAACAAATATATATATACACACACACAGTCAAGCCCGAAATTATTCATATTCTGACTTCAAGTTACTTTTATTCAACCAGCAAGTTTTTTTTAGAAATGCCACAGGCGTCTCCCAGAAGATAATAAGACGATGTAAAAGTAGCATCATTGTGGAAAAAATGATTACTCATCTTTTATTTGTTTCCATTTGAACAAAAAGTGGCATGTCTAAAATTATAATACTCTTCTCCGTAATCAATCAATAGAAACGCCCGTATTGGTTATTACAGCAAGCAAATGCTTCCTATAATTGCTGACCAGCTTAATACATGCTATTATGATAATAATATGATATTAATATTATACTAACATACTATTTTTGTTTTTCCTGAAAAGTGTATATAGTTACGGACATCTTACAATGGGTGTAGCAAATAATATTTAGTTCTTATGCAGTGGTGTTTCATTGCCTTACATTACAACTGGGACTGAGATTAAAGGAGAAAAACGGAAACAGTAATTTTCACTTCGAACGTTGAATATTGTGCAATAAAGAATCAACCTAATGTGTTTTATTCCTTTTTTTAGTTTAGTTTCTGTGAAACATGTTTGTGACCTTCCCTAACACTGGAGATTCCTTCCATAAATGTTGCAAACATTTCTCGTTTCACCTCATCAATAACTATAATCTTTTTTTTTTTTTCATTGATAAAATGTTTATTAGTCTCAGATAAGGACAAGCAGGAAAAGCACTAAAATGTTGACTTGCCCAATGGTATAATCAGTGCTTCACAAGGTGTGGTCCTTGGCAGCCTAGTGGACAGTAAGGGTAATGTTTAAATAAAAAAGCTTTTTTTTTTTTTTTCATACTTGACATATTTGAACTCCGGTGTGGTTGCTCTGTTAGTGCGGTTCACTTAAACAGGTGCTAAGGAAGTGTGTAAAGGAACCAGAGAATTTTGACTGGTCCACTGTGTACCTGTGACATCCGAAAGCTGTTGAGATTTTTTTTAAAAAGATTATAACATTCGTTATTTGCCTCAGTTCAATAACAAGACCACGTATGTAACATTCACGAATCTACGACAGTTGAACGGTTAATTGAAACGCGCTATCATTATCGAACACAGCCACCGCCGTACCATCATACATGCATACTGTAGTCCTTTGCTCTCGTACCAGGCAGGCAGACACAGGAGCGAGGAGAGTCTATTCAAGGATTACAGATCCCTGCTTGCCTTTTATGCTTTATTTTATTGATTTATTGATTTATTTTTGTGGGCGCCACTGGCTACTCTCTGGATAAAAGCGAGTCGCGAAATAAAAACTTTAGGAGTATCGGCGGCTGTTTTATTATTTATCGTTTTATTTTATTTAGTGCTTCTGTTTTTTTTTGTTTGTTTGTTTGTTTGTTTGTTTTTCCCGAGGTTTAATGTGATGTTTTATAAAGTCTTCATGAGCTTTCAGCTGGTAAAGACACCACCGTATACTTCTGATGTATTGTTTGGTCCGATGTTGAAAATGTCAGCGAGAACGCTAATCGAACCAGGACTTTATACTAGCGAATCAAAACTAAGGGATGACTTCCTGCAAGAGAACCGGATTAAAAGTGTGAACTTGCAAAGCGTTTTCAGTATAAGAACGAACTCGAACCGAACACCAGAGTACATCTGGGAACCGGTGAAAAATTGTCTGTGTCAGTGGTCAAGCCAAATATTGTTCCAAGTTAAAAATATATAATTATTTTATAATAATTTTCATCGTTTTTATATGCAAGTATATGACGATAGTGTTGGAAATTGGTAATATTGGTAATATTTGGGGGGATCTGGAACAGATTATCTTCATTTAAATGATTTCTTGTGGGAAAACTTTTATCGCAGCGTGAATTTTCACCTTAAATCGTCTCCAGAAAGAATTTAATTCATACGCTGAGATTCAGACGCCTAAAGTCCTTCCATGCGCCATCTGGCGGCTATTCAGTGAAGCACAACACATTTATTTAAATTCTTAAATGGTGCTTGTGGGATTCCGCGGCACCACATGAGACGAGTTCCCAGGAAAAGGCGCTCATTCTTAATGGCCACATCTGTATGTGCTGTAAGAAACGATGTCATAGCAAACACATGCCGTGATCAAAGTAAAAGCCTCTAATGAAATACTAAAAAGCGTGCACCTTTTTTGACCAAGCAGTGTATTTTAGTTTTGATTGATTTTTTTGCATTGTAAACAAACAAAAAAAATCACTATTGTCACATCTGTGCCGTATCACCCACCGTCACTGCCATGTATTGCTTTTAATGTTCTTTCTCTGCTCTAACACACTTGACTCACCTCATAAAGTGTTGTGAAAAGTATGCGGTGAGTCATACGTACAGGATAAATTCAACTAAGCGGCGTGGGTTCGACAAGCTCTCCTCTGGATCTCCGTACAAATCTGACTGCTGTTTGTTTTGACCCTCGTCATGAAGTGCACAGTTTAATGACTCAGCTTTGAATTGAGGTGTAACATTGCCGCGACGTGATCAGTGTCGCTGAACCGAATGCCTGAATCGTTAATAGATTTATTTATTTAAACTGCGAAGCTGTTTTAAAATGCCACGTCCGCACGCTTCATTGACATCTGGGTTATACGGGATTGACGAGTCGCCGCAGTCGAGTCTATATGAAGCGCTGTACTGAATATGAGGAAGCAATTTAATCTGAGGTGAATCGAATGTGCTTGGGATAAATCTTCTACAAGCGTGACAAATGGCATCTACGAAAGCTCCTGAGGAGAATGAAGTCTCTATTACACCCTCTTTTTCCCTTGTGACCTTTGAATGTCAATAGCACTCAGGCGTAGTCGAGCGATAATAGTCATTCTCATGATATAATTTCCCTTTAATTTCCCTGGCACTGAATCCTGCAGAAAGCTCATCGTCCTCATCATCGTCCTTCGTTCACACCTTCTTTTTGGTTCTGCTCTTTGTTTCAGGCGTGTTGTACAACCAGTTCCTGTCACAGGCTGATTTCGAGGTTCTCCGCGACAGGGCTCAGGTTGGTGTTCCACTTTTCTCTCTGTCTCATGTGTATGGTCATTATACTGTAAGCGTGACCCTCATGTCCTGCTGTAGCGCTATGAGCCGTGCATTGTGATGAACCGTCCATAATGTTAAGCAATAAAAGTACATTAGGGGCCTGATGGGTATGCTATAGTGAAAAAATATATATAATCAAGGATAGTTACTGTCCCTAGTTAATGTTAAATTGATTATTTAACAATAACAGTGGCTTCGTTTTCTTATACATCAGTAATCTGCCAACACTACTTCTTCTTTTGTATGAATGTAAAAAAATGTGTTAATTGACCCCCGTATCTTTCTACAGGGTTTGGGAGTACTGGTGTGGCAGAACCCACAGCACCGGGTCATGGTGGTGTCGCCTCATGGGCACAGTGAGGTCAAGAGGTTCTGGAAGAGACAGAAGAGTCACACATAGCATGAAAAAACTCCTCAGACAGCGCCATCACGCCAAGGGTGGCTTTAACTGAACTGATATTGTCCACCAAATCCATTGAACAATTTTTTTCACTTTCCATAAAAAACTGGTAAAATGTATGATTTAAAAAAAAGTTGGACTGAAAGCATAAGATGACGTGAAATATTTGTACATGAATAAAAAGCTGTTGGTTCATTTATTAATTGTCACGTCATTACTGCGCTTGAAGATGTTTATAATGCACAACAAGGCAACAAGCAAATATTTTCATGGCCAAGGTGTTTAAGCACTATTAGATACTGTTAGACACTTGATGTTGTCCACCATGTCATGCACTATCCTTCCAGGTTTTGATTGTGTTAAAGGGTTCTTAACCCAGTAATTCTAAATCTCCTTAGTTGCTTTCTTTGCTTGATGCAGACCCTTCTGAAATAGCGGTATTTTTTTTATTTTTTTTTGGCTAGGTAGTGTCTACATGACAAATAAAACCTTTATTGTTCATGAATGATTTATTCATGGGGTTCTTGGGATAATTAATGGTTGCCATTCGTAACCGTCATTTATAGGGAACAACTGCTGTACAAAATGAATTTCTATGTAAATGTAAATATTCAAGGTTCTGCAATTTTCCTGTTTTGACTCGTACGCATAAAAGGTTTCAGTTTTTCCCTCAAGGAGAATGAATAAAAATGTGGCACCTCAGAGGTTAAGAGAGAGATTGTAGAAACTATATTCCTAGTGATGGCTGGTCATGATATTTAATGAAACAACTAAAAAAGAAAAACCCCTATCTGCCAGCAGCTTTGTTTTACTGCTATTAAACCATTGTTTGAGGTTTATATCGGTCTCGGGTACATGACTATCAGGCATATACTCTCACTGAATAAGGGATATATAATAAAATTTCTGATTGCTATATATTTTTAATGCTTCAAGTCTGTAATTATGCTCTTGAGAAAATCTGTGCTTGTAATTAGCCAGGTCTATTGTTCAAACCATATAATTATGTATTTTGTATCTTGGTGTAATTTGTACTTTGATTGGTTATTGTTTTTTCGAACATGCCTCTGCAGTCACTGCTGATGACATTTTATGGATGTGTTAGCAAGGCAGGATCAAATAATTAAGTGTACACGAAAATAGGTGTAACACACTGCTGTCAGTGATACGTTGTGTGAATCCACAGGGTGTCTGGCAAGTGGCTGAGTAAATATGCGCAGACTGAAAGTATGAACAAATCCAAGTTTTATTTCTCACATACACAACCATACACTGTGTGATATGCAACGAAATGCTTATATGACTCTCCGTGACCTAAAAAACAAAAAATAGGGAAAAAATCACTATAAATGAAAATGTTGCACTAGAAACTACAATTAAGCTAAAGCAATAAAATAAAAACATGTAGAACATGTGTCACAAACATTCACTCACTGACTCACTCATCGTCTATACCACTTTATCCTGTATAAAGAGGCATGGGGCAGGGGGGCTCAATTACCAGACCATTTGAGTAACATTCTTTGAATCACATTTATATTATTGATAGTTTGATATACTTATTTAAAACCTTGTAGCTGTAGAATGTTAGTATTCATTCGGCAAGTTATTAATTTGGACAATGTCACTAGGGGATTAACATATTATGGGGAAGGTTCTCTGATGGATCATAGCTTAGTGCCAGGTTCTTGAGAATTTTAAAGATTACCACCTGTAACTATTAGAGAAACTTTCTCCACTGCATGGTGTAGTACAGCAAGGGTTTTTACTTTCTCAATCACTCCTCACCTATATTGCTGTATCTCAGGAGACCTGGGGCACGAGGCAGGGGAGTCCCTGGACAGGGTGCTAATTCATTACAGGGCACACACACATAAACTCAAATGTTTTTGGATTGTGGGAGGAAACCCAACAAGTACGGGGAGAGCATGCAAACTCCATACACATAGACCCGAGGCGGGAATCGAACCCGTACCCTGGAGGTGTGAGGTGACAGTACTAACCACGAAGCCACCGTGCCACCCTAAAGTTTTTTTTAATGTTATGGAAACGTTCGAGTAATGTTTTCAAGATCATAACGTTTGATGAATTAAGGGGTGTAAAAGGAAATCTACACACTGGAAATCAAAAGGGAACGTGTTTTCTGATTAAGTAGATTTAACAGACCGTTATTTAATAAATGTTAGCACCTGCGGGGTTGCGGGTTCGAATCCTACCTCGGGCTCTGTGTGCATGGAGATTGCATGTTCTCTGCAGGTGGGTTTCCTCCAACAGTCCAAAGACATGCAGTGTGTGTATGTGTGAGTGCCCAGCGATGGATTGGCACCCCGTCCAGAGTGTACTCTGCTTCGTATCTTAAATGTCCTGGTAATGTCCAGGCTCCAGGCCCTCTGCAACCCTTTATACAGGTTAAAAAGCGGTATAGATAATGATGAGTGAGTGATTAAATGCTTAGGCGTGTAAGAATGATCAGGGGGTTTTGATTCCCCTCTGCTGGACTGTTAGCATGTGGAAGAGTGAGAGTGTGCAATTTGGGAAGCAGAGTGTTATCCCAGTGGATCTTCCAGGATGAGGCAGGGAGGGGGGAAATCCTTTACATACACACTGACTGCGGTCGGAGAGAGCAGGGGATGAGAGGAGACCTGATACATTCCAACAAAGGTAGTAATTATTTTAGAATTATTATTATTATAGTCGCTGAATTTTGTATATTAAAACGTGAGCATATTGTATTTGCACTTGGCTAACGGTTTGGTCGGGAATTCTTGCTGTCAATAGCAACCAGCTAGCTAGCATGCTATATAACATTTGCCTTGCTACTTGAACAAAAATTACACTCTTTAAAAATAAAAAAAAGGGCAAAAAATTATATTTCCCTCATTTTTATTTTCACTTCTCATACATGAACGTTGTTATTATTTATTTATTTATTACATTTATAATCGGGCCTGACTGATCTTCTAGGCCGCGGATGGAGCCGGGGAGGTTGCGTGAGAATCCCCCCGGTTCTGGTGAGCCCGAGCCCGGGGACTGGAGGGGAGAGACGCCCGGTGTAGAGGCAGAGGAGGAGAGGAAACACAGCGCTGTGGTGAGCATCAATGGCCCAGCATCCGAGGCTGGGTGTGTCGAGGCAGGGGGGATCACAGTGCGGGAGGATGAGGAGGAAGAAGATCAGTACAAAGATGAAGAACTGGACCCTAGAATACAGGTAGACATATTTTATTTAAGAAAGCAAACCCTTATTATTATTGTTTGAACTGATAATGGCTCTGTTTATTCACTGCACTGGTTTGAATGACAAAACATAATTTGAATACAGAAAAAAAAAAAGGTGTGCTTTCAGGGCTTTGTTTCTGCACTACACCAGTCTGTTGTTATCTATCTTTTATATATATATATGAGAGAGAGAGAGAGAGAGAGAGAGAGCGGTGAGAGACGCACATCAATCAAGCAAAGAAAACAACTAAGCAGATCTGAAATTATGGGAACTGAATTAACACACATTATCAAAACCTCTAAGGATAGTGCTGAATCATCAACTTTGTGGAAGAAATGTGATCAGAAGTCATGACTGGAGATCACATAAACACTTGTTGAGGTTGCGTGGTTAAATAAAAATCAACAGTAAAAACCAGAGCTGTTTAGTAGTCAAAGTAGCAGTAGTTTCATACACATGCAATGTGATGAGAACTCTCAGGATTTGGACTAAACATCTGTGTGGCCATAATAGAACCACTTGTTAGTGATTAGTATTGAGCCTATTCCAGAGTGATGGGCGTGTCAGGGTGAGAAGGGAAGCGCATGAACCGATGCACCCATCATGCAGAGTGTCCACTGTACAAGCCTCTGGAGACAGTGCTACGATCCGGGGTCGCTTCAGCTGCTCAGGTCTAGACTCAGAATGGCTACCACATTGTGTGCTGTATCGTCTTAGAAGGTGCAACTTTGGACACACCATGTACAGGGTTGGACAATGAAACTGAAACACAGGCCAATTTAGTGTTGGTGGTTTCATATCTAAATTTGACCAGCCTGGTGGCCAATTGCACATTCCACCAGTAAGAGCAGAGTGTGAAGGTTTAATCAGCAGAGTAATAGCACAGTTTTGCTTAAAATATTGCAATGCACACAACATGACGTATCAGAGTTCAAAAGAGGACACATTGTTGGTGCGTCTCGCTGGAGTATCTGTGACAAAGACATCAAGTCTTTTTTATGAATTGAGAACAACGGTGTCCAGGGTAATGTCAGCATACCACCGAGAAGGATGAACCACATCCAACAGGGGTAACTGTGGACGCAAGAGGAAGCTGTCTGAAAGGGATGTCCGGGTGTTTTTTGTGTCCAAAAAATATAAAACCACAGCTGGCCAACTCACTGCAGAATTAAATGTGCACCTCAACTCTCCTGTTTCCACCAAAACTGTTGGTCGGCAGCTCCACAGGGTCAATGTGCATGACCGAGCTGTTGTATCCAAACATCTGGTCACTCGTGCCAATGCCAAACGTCGATTTCAATGGTGCCAGCGGGGAAAATCTTGGGCTGTGGACAATGTGAAACGTATTGTTCTCTGATGAGTCCACCTTCACTGTCTTTCCCACATCCGGGAGAGTTACGAGTGTGGAGAAGCCCCAAAGAAGCGCACCACCCAGACTGTTCATGCCCAAAGTGAAGCATGGGGTTGGATCAGTGATTATTTGGGCTGCAATATCATGGCATTCCCCAGGCCCAATACTTGTGTTAGATGGGCGGGTCACTGCCATGGACTACCGAATCATTCTGGAGGACCATGTGCACCCAATGGTTCAAGGCGGTGCCGTGTATCAGGATGATAATGCACCAATACACAGCAAGACTGGTGACAGAGTGGTTTGATGAACATGAAAGTGAAGTTGAACATCTCTCATGGCCTGAACAGCCACCAGATCTAAATATTATTGAGACACTTTGGGGTGTTTTGGAGGAGCGAGTCAGGAAACGTTTTCCTCGACCAGCATCACATAGTGCAAGAAGAATGAGAAAAAAACATTAAATTAGAAGTTGTGTCTTATTAGAAATAATGAGAAGAACTTTTGAGTGGTATATACACACATCCATGCACACTTTTCCTGCTTTATAACGGTTCTGCTTCTTTCCATGATAGGAGGAACTGGAGCATCTTAACCATGCAAGTGAAGAAATAAACCGACTGGAGCTGCAGCTGGATGTGAGTTGTATTTTGGGGTTGAATTAAAGCACGCCGTCATGATTAGTCCCCCTGGATAGATTTTATAAATAAACAGATATATAAAGGACAATATTGTTATTATTTAAAATACCTTTTATGTATTTTTTGCATTTAATTGATTGTGTTCTACATGGGTGATTTTAATACTTCTTTAAACTGCACATGTCTGACTAAGACGATGAGGATGATAGCGCTGACCTTGTCCTTACTTAATTTAAGTGTCCTTTCATCCAGTTTAATAAGAATCCCTGTAGTGCTGCTTATTCATTTGGCAGAAACGCAATGGCACAATATAATCATGTAGGTAGAGGTCAAGTGACATTCACATCAAATATTAGAGCAAGTCTACTGTCCAGTTTTGGTGGGTTTGTGCACAGATGTATGTTAAGTTTGACTAAGAGCTGCAGTCCCACATGTGATCTTCTGCTGTTGATGTCTACACATCTATAGGTTTGAAGTGTTAAGTGTTTTTGAGCGATTCTTCTATCATTTAAGTTACTATATCCCATCCTGTCTGCTCGAACCCGTCTGGGCATTTTTCAATGCAGACTCTCTGGTGCAGAACTGCTGCCTGACGGATGTTTGTTTTTGATCTGTGTAAAAATCCCAAGAGATTATCAGTTTCTGGAAACACTCAAACTGGCACCAACAACCATGGCATGCTTCAAATGATTGAAATCATATTCTTCAGCCCTCCTGATGTTTGATTTAAAGATTTCACTGAAGCTCTTGACCTGTATCTGAATGACGGTATGCATTGTGCTGCTGGTACATGAATTAATGTGTACGGTACGACATAAATACTGTCTGTGTTGTGTATATTCCTTTAAGTAATGTGTATATAAATCTAAAACCCCTTAAGGGTTCTATGCTGGGGCCGCAGTTGTTTTATGTAGAACCTTCAGTGTTTCCCCACAGGTCTGAGATATACTTGCGGTGGTAGTCAGTAGAACGGGCCGGCATTAGCTGCCAGCATAAAAGTGGTCTATTATATACAGCAAACTGTATATATAGAAATAGTAATACTTCTTTGTTTATATTTTGTTTATACATGACAAACCCAAATACGTTTTTTTTTAAATCAATGCTGTGCCGCTTGAGTTTTAAGTGTTAATCCTGTTGGTTTTTTAAAATTTTTAATTTTTAAAAAGAAGTGCTCGTTCACCATGCAGAACTCTTTGTTTCTTTGCAGAGCATATGTCTTCTTGTTTTTATTTATTTATTTTTTTCAGCATCTGGCATTCAATGCATTTTCTGCCTCGCTGTACACCGATCTCGCGGTAACAGAATAAACAGGTACAGAAGTGGCAGGTCTAGTTAATCGATCGCAGATGGCGTCGTTCTTCTGGATGTTTATTTATTTTTATTTTTTTTAAAGGTCGAGCAAATATACTTGGGTCCGCCCAAGTATACTCTACGAGTTGGGAAACGCTGAGCTAACACCAGAAACACTCCCCTGTTAGGAAGCTGCAAAAAAACGCTTAAGGAACTATGTGTGTAGTGAACCGAACATGATGGATAAATATGATCAAAACTCAAAAAATGTGATTTTGCTAAAATTATTATTTTTCATGTCAAGTTACAATAATGAATCTTTTTAATCTCTTGTTTTAAGGAGGCACGGTCGAGTTACAGGAAGATCCTGACGGAGTCAGCGCGCAAACTCAACGCGCAGGGCTCCCAGCTCGGTGCGTGCATCGAAAAAGCCCGTCCGTACTACGAAGCCCGTAGACTAGCGAAAGAGGTGCGTCTCATCTTTCCTAAAGCATGTACGATTTTAATTCTTGTTTCAATTATTCGTCACCACGCCGCCCAGGGGACGATAACAACGTTATCCGTTAAACGAGCGTAGAGAAAGCGATCCAGAAAATAGGCTATCCCTTGGCTTAATGATCATCACGGGGCAAGACAGTCCATGTGTTCCTTAATACGATTAACCCCCGGCAAAACACCAGATATGATTTGCAGATCACTTTTCATTAGCATTGTTAGCATCCAATCTCCAACACGTAATTGGGCTGGTGGAAAACACTCAGCCGGGGCCACGGGGTGTAATTGAAAACAATTGAAACAGAATTGGTTTGTATGATTGAAAGAGAATTGGACTCGAGCTTGACCCGGTTAGCCTCTCGCCGAGCGCGCTCTATCCAGCCGTAAACCGTCAATTCCCGACGCCTAATAAGCGTTTATTAAGACGTAGTGTTTCTCTCCTATGCTAATTCCCCATCGCAGGCGCATCCAGCATACCGCCGAGCATCTAACAAGCCGAAGAATTCAGTTTCCGCTCCTGATCTATTGCACCTGCCTGTGCTGCTCAGATTCCCCAGAAGACCCAGACTGAGCTGTATTAGATTGGATTTGGAAGTAAATTCTGTAGGACTGCGGATCTTTTAAAGCGATATTGGCTACCGGTGCTGTGTAATCTGCTCGGAATTGGTATTCAGGACACAAAATGCTTTAGGGGCTCCTGCTTATGCCCTAGGACAGCTGAAGCATATCTTGGCCAAAAAAAAAAATTATACCAATGCTCTAACAGGAGCTGCCATCATTCTCCATGTCATGACCTTAAACTTTGGTGCAAGCTTGTGCATCCAATGGAGGCTTTTTTTTTTCCCCGATGGTTGATTTGACTTGATCGTGTACGTTTTTTTTTTTCCCCAACCTATACCTCTGAATCGATCTTCATTTTAAGATCGTTTTATCCCAAACTGAGTTAGACATCACGCTCGGTGGCAGTGACATTTTTTCCACTAAGTTAGCCGTCTGAAATATGGCCTGCTGTTACAAGTTCCCTCCATTTATTGATTGTTTGGAGGCTTTTCACTCCAGCACAGCAGTTCCTCCTTCCTTCCGACGAGTCAGCTGTTTTTTTTTTTTTTTTCCTAAGCATTTTCGAATGACATGATTGCGTACGGTTGTGCACATGTATAGGATTCGCAGGTTTTCTCATTTTCCAGTGAACAGTTTAACGGACGTCTGATTGACAGTTAAATTCAAAATTTAAATTCAAATTTGATTTGTCACATGCACAGTATGATATGGAGTGAAATGCCTATACGACCGTTGATGATCTTAATGTATATTAAAAAAAGAGTATGTAATACAATATAAAATATGAATTAGAGAAAATATCACTAATATATATATCAAATATTTTTTTAAACTTTCGACTGTCAACATTGACATTGGGTACAAATAATAAAATACAATATAGCTGCAAGCAGCGATGAGCGGGCCCAGTATCCCGCGCCACTGCCACTCAGACACACCAAAAAAACAGTGGGCGTATGCATTTAAATGGGACATACCGATATTTTGATTTATTTTTAGTCCTCCAATAAGCCTTAGAAGTATTGTTACTCAATATGATGTTACTTAATGTAATTAAGAGAAAGTTATTAACCACTTTTTGGGACAAGTTTAAGGCATCGTCACGGCTGACCCGTTTGAGATATCAAAAATCCCTCTGCAATTTTGCGTCCAAAGTGTCTTTGGATCACATAAGCCCGGTTTGGTGGCGATCGTATAAATCCCCTGGGAGCAGTACATCAAAATCCATTGTATGCATTCTGCGAACGACCCAAAATAACTGACTTCCTGTTGAGCTGAGCCCATAACATGCAATGTGAAAGTTGTTCAGCTCTGTGAGCTCTAAATGTGTACCGGGTTTCGTGGTCACACATGCAAGTGTGTACAAGCCATGCAGCAAAATCTCGTGTAAAGCCACAATTAGGGCCCCGACTCTCAGACATCCTAATGACAGCAGATTCCAACCTGATTTTTATGATGTTTTGAGCATGTTAAGACCTCCAAAAAGACACAAGTGTTGGGAAATAAAATACTTGGAAGAACAAGAGAACAAGAAGAACTTGGGGCTCAAATAGAATTAAAATTGAGGCGGGATATGTCCACTCATGACCAAGACAACGTGCAGAATAATGTGCAAAGATCCATGGTGTGCAAAACGTGTCAACATGCGTTAATATGTAATGTGCATCGTGATGAGCAGTGAGATTGCTTTTTACCAACAGGCCCAACAGGAAACGCAGAAGGCAGCGCTGCGCTACGAGCGCGCCGTCTCCATGCACACGGCCGCGAGGGAGATGGTGTACGTGGCTGAGCAGGGCCTCCTGGCTGACAGTAACACGCTGGATCCGACCTGGCAGGAGATGCTCAATCATGCAACAGCTAAGGTACCATATGCAATGAAAGCAATAGATGAAGTAATAAACCAAAGTAATAAGATCTTTAACTATAAATAGGACCGCACTCGCGAATTAATCACGTTCAGTCCTATTCAAACTCCTCTAACCAGGTAAAACAGTTTCTGAAATGTCAAGGTTACGTGGGTAATGCATTTTAACGAGGCTTTGATCTGTCTCAACAAAAGCCAGAACAGAGAACTAACCCAACCCCCACCCCAATCCCTTTTTTTATTTTTTTTAGCTTTTAGCTTTCCCAAGCACAAAAGTTTAAAATGCCATAATCCGACATGACATTCAGGCTTCTTCTTTATGCGCAGCTCATAGCTGGTAGATGAAAGTGAATCAGTAGAAATGATGAAATATTAAACCTTTTTGGAAAAAAAAAAGCATAATTACTCAGCACACACATACAAAGCAGTTTTAGCGAGAGCACAGGTAATAAACGCAGTCCTTCAGCGGTAAGTGTTCTTACCTCATTAACGCTTTCCCATGGATTCCGTCAGCCTCCCGCTGCTTAAACACTCGCTCTCAGGGACCAATCAATGATGGTGATTAATGCCTAGGCGCACTCACCGATCAAGGTTACGTGTCATTATTTGGATTCCGCACAGGTCTGCTTGCAGCTCGTGCTTTAACAGTGGTAACACGTAAAAAATGAATGAAAAAAAAAAAAAAAGCTGAATTTTTCTCGCATTCCGGGACATGGACAGCAGAGGGTTCGCCATCCACTCATCAACAGTCTCATATTTATGTATGAATCAGGTTTGGAGCTGTTTGATAATCGCATCCTGTTGCACCGTATCACTGTTGAATTCTCAAATCTATTTGGTCAGAAGGTTTTCATGGTTGTTGTTTTTTTTTTTTTTTTTCCAATTACAGCAGCATAGAGAAGCTGACAAATATTAGATTCGAACCCCAGTATTAATAGTTTTGGTAAATTACTGTGGTGTAAAAGCGATAAAACACTTCAGGGCGTGCCTTTTTATTGCAAAACAGACAATAACAGGGAAGCAGGAAACAATACAACGTTAAGCGCTATATAACAGTACAGTAAAAAGCCTATCACCGTGACAGTATACGGCTCAATTGCGAGGATTAAACGCTTTACGAGCAGCGCGGCAGCGTTTAGCTCCGGACGACCCCTGACACGTCTGATATGGTTGTTAACAGGTGAACGAGGCCGAGGAGGAGCGGCTGCGGAGCGAGAGAGAGCACCAGCGGGTCACACAGCTGTGTCAGGAGGCCGAGGCGCGAGTGCAGACGCTACAGAAAGCGCTAAAGAGGGTCATCGTCAAATCCAAACCGTACTTCGAGCTCAAGGCCCAGTTCAACCACATCCTGGAGGTAGATTGCTCAAACTAATTACTTTTATAATGAGAGCTGCGTTTTTCAGGGTTTTTTTTTTCTCTCACCTTACCTCTGACCACACAAATAGAGCTCATGCTGCTTTGATGGACATATTGATTTATAGTCCCTGCGCAGTCACCTTAAAATATGCAAACTGTTTGTCAGAGCTAAACTCTTTGGTATGAGAGATGAGAGAGATTCCTGTTGGGTTTATATTGAAGGAAAACGCGTTGGGTGACAGGACAGAGGGGCAGGAACCACTTAAACACTTAGTAAAGATGCACAGTGAAATCATTTAGTTTGTAAGATACCAACCATCTAAACAGCTGCATTAGGACCAAACAGCTGTTTGTCCATAAGCAAATCACTTGATCGTGAGAATAATCAGAAAACTTCTATTCGCACTTCTATTTGCTAGTGAGCATAAATATTGGCCTGTGGAGCGATGAAAAAAGGTCATGTGATCTGATGAGTTCAGATTGACGCTATCCCAGAGTGATGGGCGTGTCAGGGTAAGAAGGGAAGCACATGAAGCGATGCACCCATCATGCATAGTGTCCACTAGTGATGGGTCGTTCATGAACGATTCGTTCTTTTTGAACAAGTCTTTAACGTGACTCAGAAGAACGAGTGGTCTCGAGAGTGACTCGTTCATGTTCTACAGGGCGCGCATGTGCAAATCAACGCAAAACCTCCGTAGGTTGCGTACAGGAAACACAATCGAACGGTTCTCCTCCATGAGTCTTCCAAGTCCCGAGTCGTTCGTTCTTTGGTCACGTGACTCCCATAGACGCTATGAAGTGCAGTTGATTCAAAAGAGCGAACGACTCGGACTAGAAGATATGACGGTGAGCCGCTCATTCTGTTTATCATAATGTCCTTAGCTGCATTATAATATTTTCATTACTGGAACAATGGCCAAAATTTGTGTATGTAGACGTGTCGGGCGTCTGTTTATTGAAAATGTAACATTTTATCGTATTTCTGGTCAAATAAACGAAATGACTCAAAAAAAGATTTGTTCATTTTGATGAACGAGATTCAAAGAACCACTAAAATGTCACTAAAATGATTCAAACTTCCCATCACTAGTGTCCACCGTACAAGCCTCTCTCTCTATATTAATTTATTTACTCTCCGGGCCGTGTATAACAAATCAAGGTTTGTAAAGTGCGGCTTCCTAATTCTGGATCAAATCCCTTGCAGGAGCACAAGGCCAAGGTGGTCCAGCTGGAAGAGCGCGTGGCGAAGGTGAAGACGCGCTACTCCGTGGCTCTGCGCAACCTCGAACAGATCAGCGAGCAGATCCACGCACAGAGGGGCCGCGCCCGAGCAGCCAGGCAGCGGAACCGGGCCCGCGGAGGGCGGAGCTCCCCGGTAGGGGCGGAGGCAGAGGGCGTGATACAGGCCGGGGCTTACGGCGGGGTAGGGACGAGTCTGTTGGATAACGATTGGGCAGATCAGGAGAAGACCAGGCAGTGGGTTGAGAAGCACAGGGAAGAGGGGTGGGGCCACAGGCCCGAGAGGGCGGGGTCCGACTCGCTGTCCGTCATCAGCCTGCAGACCATCGCCTCAGACCTGGAGAAGTGCGACTCGGTGGAGCACCTGGGAGATTTAAGCGACGTCAGCAGCGTGATCGGAGAGGACAGGGACGGGGGCGAGCAGGAGAGAGAGAGGGAGAGGAAGCGAGCGAGTGCGCTCAGGCAGGGAAAAGAGAACGAGTCAGGGGCCTCAGGGACCGAACAACCGCAGAGGGATCGGGAAAACTTCGTTAAGCAGCATCACAGAAGCGTGAGCTTGTGAGGAGTCCTGATATAACGCACCTTAAACCTCAATGTCCACGCCTTTCGCTTCAGCCTTTCATGCCGTCCTCTCTAATCTCTCAGAGGCAGCGTTACGATTCTCGCCGTCTCATAAAACGGCAGACAGAGACGTAATAGACAGAGCGCAGCGTGAGCGAGAGGAGAGCGTGAAAGGCTGCAACGGAAGGCAACGAAACGCTCTATCAGCTCCTCCAGGACTCCCGGCGGCTGAGAGATAGAAATCATTTTTACTCAGTAATGACTGAAAGAAGCTGAATAATACAGAGTGAGAAACGTGTAATGAGAACCCGGCATGGCGTCGTTTCTGTGTTTCCGCATATAGACCAGAGCAAAATGTTACTACTACTTCTTTTTTTTCTGTTTATATTAACGAATAACAAGAAAGGAGAGAAATACAGCGGTGACGAGTCAGAGCGTCGTGTGAGGTTTGCGAGTTCTCACTCGAGAAGGTACGAGACAGGGCGATAAAAGCGAGACAGGGTGTAGCTACTACTAGAGTCTAACACGCAGATTGTAAAAAGATCCTCATGGATCGGGGACTAAAAATAGTGTCAGGTATGCTGTGAGAGAGAGACGGGGAGGGGGTTTAGCCGTGTATCACTTTGAGTTCTGCTGCTTTAGTGTCAGACATGCGCTGCAATATCCACTGGAGAAAAAAAAAAAAAACAAGCTGAAATCCATGAAAATGCAATGATGCGCTTCGGTTTTGACTGTGAAACGGTACATCGCTGTTAAAGCCACGTCTTGAAAAAGTGGAGGGAGCTGTTCTGGAGTGCCTTGCTTCCATATCCAGGCTGAGCGTTTTAATAGAAAAGAAAAATAAATAAATAAATAAAAAATGTCAGTATGCTGTCCCGAGGTGTATTCGTATTTATAGATCGTCGTGGCATTCGCCGTAGTCCCGAGTAACATATGTTACTGAACCAATTAGTCCTGGCAAATTTATTTTTTAATCTATTGGGAGATTTAGTGCCACATTTTTTTGTTTGTTTGTTTGTTTGTTTTTAAAGAACATAACGTATAATAAATACATGTTTACAAGTTGGAATAACTGGATCGCCAATAGGAACCGATGATGCACTTACTGTAGCGTCCGAGATAGGATTAAGAAAAACGAACAGGCGGTACTGTACCGCGCGCACGTATCCGTGCTCCTCTAAACTTTTTCTTCTTTCCATCCCTCCGAATCCTTCTGTAAATCCTCTTTTTTCTTCTCTCGCTTTTCCTCCTGTAGTTCACTCACTGGAAAAAAAAAAATAAATAATAATAATAATAATAACCCGATGAGGTACGGTCCGTCAAAGTAATTTCTCACAAGTTCTCTGTACCTGCAATGAAAGTCTGCTATAGAGGAATATCTTATATGCTTCTATATAAATATATAATATATACGTATATTACCGGGTAAATGTATGATGTAATGATGTATGATTAAATGTTAATTTATTGAAGGATATTAAAACTTGAACTTAACATCTACTTCCGCGTTTGTTGTTGTTGTTTTTGTTGTGTGTTTCGTGGAACACTTTTAAATGTGATCTCAGCTTTAAATCGAAGAGAAGGAAAGACGTATGGTTGAGGGTTCAGGGACATGACGAGACGTTTTTCCTGCCATGTCTTAGGTCCGAAAAATCCTGAGAACGTTTGATCAGGTTTTTTTTTTTTGTGTGTGTGTGTTAGAAATGATATTGTATTATATTTACAGTACATTATTTTTTATTGTTTCAGCCAGTGACCTAAAGGTCTGACCAAAGAAGAATCATCCATTAGTGCATCTCATGTGTCAGTGCCACACTGCATCATTTTGTCGTTTTATCCCTGCCCTCCCTCTTTTTCTTTTTTTTTTTTCTTTTCTTTTTTTTATTCCCCTTCCTTGTTTTCCACTGCAACACGCTCCATTACCCGTTTTCTCACCACGCCACACAAATCTGAATAAAACGGGCGTGCTGGTCGCTTTCCGCCGTGCTTTTAATGTCAGGTTTGGATGTACGAGGGAGTGCGCTGGGATGCTCCTGCTGTCTGTGATTTATCCGATAATGCACTACAGAGGAGCGAACCCCGTAGTTAACGAAAGGCGTGTAAGAGAAAGGGAAGATTTATTTCATTTTTTTTTCCCCCTTCAATTATTCAGCAGAAAGAAGAGCACTTAGAATATAGCCACAGGCGGAAAAGGAAGAGGAGGATGAGAGTTATAGAGAGGAGGCTGGATGAGTGTGAAAGGGAACGGAAGAAGAAAAAAAAAAACACACACACACATAGCCGGCCATCGAGCGGCATTAAGTCTGTGGAGAGTGAAGGTGACATTAGGAGTGGGAGTACGTCGAAAGGGGGGACGCCGATTATAAAGGGGCTTAGAGAGAAGAGGCCTGGTCGAGTTACGAGTCTCGATCTTCCTTTCATTACTGTATGTTGAAATTTTTCACCCTGGTTGAATCCGGTCCCTTGGGGAGGAAACCAAATGGTTTCGAATCAAAGCATAAGATTTAGATTTAGATTTCCATACGCTCACCTTGAATTCTTTCCATCCTTTTTTGCCGTTTTTATGTCTTGCGTCTTAGCGACCTTGGGTCAGACAGGCCGAGAGCTCCGTCTCTATTCCGAGAGACGCAGGACGTCTGAGGACGCGCGAGACCTTATTAGATCCTACAGGAAACGGCAGCCGGAGATAAATAAATCCTCCACGGCAAGTGACGTTCGGCTCGACGGATAAATAGAGCCGTCCGTATTGGAAGGGATTCATCAGAATCAGTGGGAACGTGAGTCACCGTGGAAGTGGGTTGAAAAAAGTTTCTAAAGTTTACAGATGGAGAGCTGTGCTGCTAGGATGAAGATTGTTGTTGTTATTATTATTATTATTATTATTATATTACAGAATGTCGGGTAAAACGTACTGCCTGTATCCATACGAAGGGACAACGATAGAGTCACTATTTGAGTAGTGCACTATTTCCAGTACAATGTTGACAATGATGTATGAGTGTGTGTCGTGCACAGCAGTGTTGTGTTTATTTATTTTTTTAAACATCACTATAAATGCAGTATTGAGAAACCAAGAATATCCGACGCTGCGTGCTTAGAAGGCACCCGTGTGTCGTTACACTGTGTCTCAGGATCACATTCGTTTTTTTAGACTTTGGACAGAGGAGTTCTCAAGAGGCTTTTTCTTTTGTGTGTTATAAAAAGAAATAATGAAAAATACGAGGGCGTAACAAAAAATATCCACACTCTGACTGTAGACTTTATCACTCACTCACTGCTCATCTATACCGTTTAATCCTGTAGTCACGGGGGGCCTGGAGCCTATCCCAAGAGACTTGAGGCACAAGGCGGGGTACACCCTGGACAGGGTGCCAATCCATCACAGGGCACACACACACGCGCACACACACACACGCACACACTACGGCCAATTTGGGAACACCAATTAAACTAACCTGCATGTCTTTGGACTGTGGGAGGAAACTGGAGCACCGGGAGGAAACCCACCAAGCACAGGGAGAACATGCAAACTCCATGCACACAGAGACGGGATTGGAACCCGGACCCTGGAGGTGCAAGGCGACAGTGCTAAACACTAAACCACTTATGTATGTATGTAGAATTTATTTCAATTAAAAATCACTTTTCGACATTAATGATCTTGCTTTGTTTTGTTTTTTTTTGTTTTTTTGCTTTTTTAAATACACTTTGTCCATTTGCCCCAGCATTGAAAAATGGAAAGCGCTGACGGAAGACCGGAGTGCGGATAATTTTTGACTCACCCTCATATATAAGAGATATATATATACTTTGTTGTTTGGATTTGTTGTTCTCAATTTATAATAATAATAATAATAATAATAGTAACAATAATAAATACCAAATTGCTGTTTGAATAACAGGAAGGAATCACTTCAAATGGTGCTGTTATTGGAAAATAATAAACCTGATGATTGCAGCAGTAACTCCAGTTCCCACCATCCTGTGGTTGAATATATTCCTTGTACAGCACGGCCCATGGGTTTTATTCCTGTTTTGATGCTTTGTGTTGGATATGAATTACAACTCTAGGCTGGTACATTCTGTTCCCAGAGGCCTCATCCATACTGTGAGTCCCATATCGCCAACATCCCGAGTCAAACCTTCCACGATCTGATCACTGCTTCAGCTTCAGCTTCCTTCTCTCATTCAACCAATCCGTAGGATGCAGTAGATCGCTTTCATCCATCCATCCATCCATCTTCTGTACCACTTATGTGTAGGTTCTCATGGAACACTTTGGATAGAGGATGCGATCCATTGAGAGCACAACACCACACACCATACACATATTTACCAGAATTTGGAAAAGCCAGTCATGTCTTTGGACCCAGAGGAAACATACCAAGTCTGAGGGGAACATATCCAGTAAACTCCTAGTAGATGGATCAGAGGGCGAGATCTGAATCCTAGTTATTGCGCCTCGCCCAAGTCAAACTGTTCATGTTCAGCCGGCTTGCAGGAGACGCGCATCTGTCTTTGGGAACCGTACACACAATCATTCACCAACACCACATTCACGTTACAGGACCTCGGCTGGGAGTCATCTCCACATCCCGCTGTACAGTCCGGACCTCGCTGCAAGACATTTCCACATATTTGTGGAGTTCCTGGGAGGCCGGCGTTTCTGAGAAAACCCTCTACCTTGATCGTATCCAAGCACCAGTGAAACACGGGGATACGCAGGAGGTTATATAGAGACATAAAAGGAGTTTTTACTCTTACAAGTGTAAATCCCAGTTCGACTTATCTTCTTATAAATTTATCGTCCTGTTGTCAGTGAGGTGAAAATTTCCAACACGTACAGTGTAAGCTCTGGCCTGATGATGCGGTTCTGAACCCCTATCCGTATCAGAACACATAATCTCGCTCTTCCTGTATAATTAATCCGTATTTGGTTGCTTTGTGGAGGTCATTATCATTTGTTGTTACATCAAAGCTGATGGAGCTGATCTTCACTTGCAGCTTCACTTTGGTGTGGAAATTGATGTTAGCCTACAGATGCGCTCTCATGTAGCAGTCGAGGGCGAAAAGTCCCGGTCTTGGCTCCGACAGCGACTCGACTCGGTGGCGACGGTGAGGTTTGGACCTTCTGCTTAGGAGGACCAACTCTCAGCCGTTAAGCCGTTAAGCTATCCCTCGTGTCCTCTCACCAAACATCTGGCTTTTTGAGCACCCTGTTAAAAGCTAAAAAAAAAAAAAAAAGTGTGAAGCTGCTGAAATTGAATTAATGCCATGCTTTTATCAGACAAGTGGCTTTTATTATTTATTACTTCAAAGTGTTAGGGGAGGATTTCCATTTGAAAGCAGCAGCGCTACTTTGCATGAGGAAATATTGAATGTCGTGTAAGACGGTTGCTTATGAAAGGGAAGAAAAATAACCATACATAGATTTCGACCCAAGGATTTTTACATGAGCCAGTCAGATCTCGTATTGGGAAACTATCTTAGCTACAGTGCATGTTCCTAGGTAACATTAGCGCATTAGCAAACCTTATCATTTTTTTAAAACATTGGATAGAGTCGCCTTGCACCTCCAGGGTCCGGGTTCGATTCCTGCCTCTGCGTGCATTTTTATTTTATTATATACACATCTGAGCAGTTGAGGGTTAAGGGCCTTGCTCAAGGGCCCGACAGGGACAACTTGATGGTCGTGGGATTTGACTGGGACAACTGGGACCTTCCGAATCGTAGCCACTGAGCTGCTTCCCATCGAAAGACATGCAAGATTAGGCCAATTGGCGTTCCCAAAATTGCCTGTAGTGTCCGAGTGAGGATCCTGGGATAGTCGACCCTGTGTAAGTGGTATAGTGAGTGAGAATCAAGGAGGGTCATCCACAAATTCCACGTTCTGGTCAGTACGTTCAGACTCGCGTATGTCTATAGCGGTTACTATATTGTGCAGCATGAGAAGGTCACTGCATATGACAAATTGGAATGATGGCTGACTACATTCATGAACATAATTGGAAGATCGATGAAAGCCATTTGTTCCTGAATGACAGAAGAAACAACAAGTACTTTGATGATCTAAAATATATATATATATATATATATATATATATATAGAAATGTAAAAAGGTTGTTCGAGTCAAACCGGGACTTTTGATGCGCAGAATCCAGTTATTACAGAATACATTATTTCTCTATATAATCCTCTGCTACACTGATGCACTTAACCCAGTGTTTCACTAGTGCCTGGACGCCATTAAGGTAGAACGTTTTCTCAGTGCTACCTGCTTCGGGTCTGAAACGCTGGCCTCCCAGGAACTCCGTTAATGGAAATGGCTTGGATCGAGGGGGGTTATGTGGCGATAACGTCCAGCCGAGTTCCTGTAACGTGCGAGTAGTGTGTGTGAATAGATTGTGTGTACAGTTCGCCCAGACAGATGCATCTTAATGGTCACAGGAACACCTACACATTAAAATATTTTCATCACCTCCCTGTAAATATCAATCCATTATACAGTATTGTAATTGAATCACTAATAATTATTAATAAATATAATATATTGTATATTGTAACAAAGTACAGATGGGCAAAGTATTTTCTATTCCTGCTTCACTTTTGAACAGCAGAGGCGAGAGAAAACAGCGTCCTCACCATGAGAACACGACCAGTTACGCGGCTTTCAATTCCCCGAATTGCGCTCTTGATGATTTCAGGGTCAACAAGCGCCTTTCCCGGCGCTCTTTGATGTCGGGAGCGGGACAGAAAATTGCACTTAAGTGGCTTGTCTAAAATCAGCCAGAGGTGAGGACTGTTTGACATTCCTGCTTTCATTATTTCATTTAAGCCCTGCCCTTAATCTCGGTATTGCTCACAAAGAACGGACCAAATGTCAGTCGTAGCAGCGTGTACGGGTTTGACCTTTTTTCTTTTGCTTTTTTTAAAACTGCATCCTTCGCCCTAATTCGTGGCCTTTCGCGATATCACTCCAGGCACGGATGTTGCAATCTGGTCTTATCACAATCAGGAAATTGTGTTCGAGAGCAGCGGCGAAAAGCTGCTGCAGATCGTTAGCACAGATGACGAGCGCCTGAAAAGGCGAGGACGTGAGCGTCACTCGCGTTCGCAGCTCCGAATATGGAAGTGAGGCATCTTTATTTGGCTTCCTTACTCAGCCCTGCAGGGAGGCTGTGCAAACGTCTGTGATGTTAGGGATCCAGCAATTAATTATACACACCTGCCACGTGCCTTCTTCCATAGGATTCATGGCCGGGAGCTATACGGGAGCCCGCGATGTTTTGTCGGGGGAAGTGGAAAGCCATAAGGATGTGGGTATAACGGCGATGGGGCTGTTAAAAATGCTCATCATAACCAGAAGCAAAACAAACAGCATGTCTTATCTGTGTAGGGTGTCGTTATAGATGAAACGCTGATTGTTCTGGGCTCAGAGCTGAGAATGAAGCAGTATATTGTATAGGTGATTGCTGTGTAAAAGTCAAGCATTCAGGGTTGTCATTTTTTTTCTCCCTTTCCCCCCCTTGGGCCAGAGTAACAGGAAATGTCAGCGTAACATTTAGGAAATTAATAGCGGCTCGACAAACAGATCGTATTTTTTTCCCTTCCCTTTTTAGTCTAGAGGTGTCGAGGATATGATAAATGTTTCAGGAAGTAATTCTAACACAGTAAGGGATAAGACGTGACGGAGGACGCTGTTGTCGGGGAAAAGAAACAGTTGTGACGCTGAACATATGACTGAAGTGGATCGCTCCCCTATAACGCCTGTTATTATAACTGTTGTCCTCGCGCTTAAGAGAAATCCTGATGTCACTGTAGACCCCTGATGAGCAACCCAGGAGCGATGGACGCAAGTAGCGACTCGAGCCGTCCTGCGTTCAGGATTTGTTTCTGTCCTCGCGTCCACTTTCCTCCAGGGTTGGTGCATTGGCTGTGCTAAATTGCCCTTAGGTGTGAATGGTTATGTGAATGCACAAACACACACACACACACACACAGTGTCCTGCAATGAATTTGGACATGTCTTTGCAAGGGACACGTTTTTCCTCTCACTATTTGCATTTCCTATTGCATCTCTGTAACTTTTGTATGGTAATCTCTCACTATTAAGCACTATCAGACTTGACGTTGTCAGGGGTCGCTCAGTGGTTAAGCCACTGGACAGAAGTTCCATAAGTTCGGAAGGTTCCAGGTTCAAATCCCACGATCGGCAAGTTGTCCCTGTTGGGCCCTTTTGCAAGGCGCTTAACCCTCAACTGCTCGGATGTATAATGAGATAAATATGTAAGTCGCTCTGGATAAGGGCGTCTGCCAAATGCTTGAATGTAAGTTGTGCTGTCGTACCGTATATCAGCACGGTGGTAGGCATAACGGCGCTGCCCGACTTCAGAAGACATCACGGCTGTGCGGATACTCAGGACTGATATCGCTTTTATACAACAGTTCCACGAACACTGTTTTAGAACTAGCGTTGCTCTGGCGACGGACAGTTAGCGTCAGTAACGGGTGAAATTATTTGGGTACTATGTCACCAAACGGTGAGGAGAATAAACCATGTAGGTGGTGACCAATCCTGCTCTGAAGTCTTAAGTTTCTCTTTATATTTGCACTTATTCCACTTTCGTTATCGAAGATCATCTAACGTTCGGGTTCCTGGGTAAACGAATCCTAAAGCGGGTTAAATGGAAAGCTGGTGCGCTACAGTATGTAGGGTGTACAGGTACAATCCCTCGTTCCACACACCAAGTAGTGCCCTTGATCAGGCTTTTAGGAGGGATCTAAGATTCAGCCTTGTGTTAGAGGCTAGCTTTAAAGCTCACGTTAGCATGAGCTAACCACAACATGGTGGTTCAGAGGCAACATTTAAGGAGACAAAGTGTTAAAGTGTTTAAGATGACAACGTTATCATGGGGGTTTTCTTGCTGAAAGTGATCCGTTACGTTAGTGTTACGTTAGTGTTATTATCAGTTATTAGATCACCCGTGACGACGGGTGCTGTTACAGTCTAATATCACTACTTGTGGAATGCCTCTCGTCCATTCAGCTTACTAACTATAACTGTCGTACAATGTATAGTATTTTTGTTTCATGATCTATTCTTAGGGCCCAAGCACATAGTGTGTGAGGGCTCTCTTGGATTGTTCTGAAATTGTATGGTATTTTATCATATTGTGTTGTGATGTACTCTAGTGTATTATTTTATCCATCCATCCATCCATCCATCCATCCATCTAGGAACCTCTTTAGTCCAAATATGGACCGTGGAGGCCAATGGTGACCATTGTATTTATTCCCATTTTCACACGTTCACACACTACGGGAACACCAGTTGTCCGAATCTCCATTTCTTTGGGCTGTGGGAGGAAACTGGAGCACCCGGAGGAAACCCACCAAGCAGGGGTAGAACATGCACACAGACCCCGAGACGAGATTCGAGACCGGAGCCTGGAGGTGCGAGGCGACAGTGCTAACCACCTGTAATGTATTATATTGTTTTTACCTTGCATTGTATCGTATTACATCATCATATCGTACGGTATCGTGTTGCACTGAATAATATTTTGTCCCACACCGTAAATGTATGTATGGGTTTGGATTTCAGAAACCCGGTGTGTGAGGTCAGACCAGAACGCACCCCAGCGCGAGCAATCGGTCAGCGTTACAATGATCGCATCAAAGTACAACGTATTTCGCCTGGCTGGGGATTAACGACTGTCGCCTGTGATATTTAAGTGTGTTTTGCCTCATTTATACGTCGCCAGCTGAGGAGCGGATACAGTATGCAAGCAAGCCGTAAACACGCACAGCATGACGAGGGAAAAAAAGCGGCATACTGCTGACCATTAACTGCTACCTGCTGTAATGAAGAATTCTAGTATATACTTAATATACAGTAAAACTACATGGTATTGTACAGCAGAACACATGCAAATGCATGCCAAGCGGAGTGAAATCGCAGAACCTAACTGTTTTACGCCTCTGTATAAGTGACTAGAAATCTGTTTCCTAGAGCATGCTCACAAGCATCACTTTAGATAAGGAAAGGAATATAACATAACAATAAAGCGTGCTTACAGTATATAGGGAAATAATAACCAACAAGGCTGCAGTGACATCTCCTTACAGATCTCTTTATGCATCTTTCTTTGTTAAATGACAATGAGTTTATTATTATGTAGAGCTTCAGCCTGTCATGTTTGAACTGAAGGAGACTCGCGGCTCAGAGAAGCGGTATAAACCCGATACCCTATGTGCATGTTAAAGACCTCGATAGGCAACAGAGGATGTCCTACCGAGGCCAGCGAATCAGTGGTGCAGAGATTATCTTCAGCTCTTCATCTCTTTAAACCTCCCAGGCTCCATCAGCAAACATCTGAATTACATGCCTCCGCCTCTTTATTTAGCCATGGGTTCGAAAAAAATCAAATGCTTTTTCTGGAATTCTACTTCCTGAGCCCATGATATATAGTGAGTGATATACAGTACAGCTGTTTGATTAGTAACTATAGCTGCATATTTAAATACGTCTGCGACAAACCCAATATAAGATGTTTAAGCTTATTTCGAATTACTACATTTTTTAAGCAAAACAAGAAGAAGGGAAATTCTCTGCCAATGGAACAAGAACTTTTTACTAGAAATACTGTAAGCTTAATCATTTTTTGTTGTCAACTTCTTTTCAGAAATGAAAGATATGTTTCTCTAGATGTACTGTAAGAATATTTCACTTTCTAAGGTGTAATTTTTTATTTATTTATTTTTTTGCAGTGAGAGCAGAGATAGTTCTTGGAGAAACATTGCCTGGACCTGATCCAAACTGCTCCTACAACACTAACCCATCATACGTTTTATAACGTTACAACACACTGGACATTTTGTTACTCTCTGCGCAGGCAGAAGGAGCTAGATCTGATCTGACTCCAGCCCCTGGAATTTTTGTTGGAATTCATCGCACGTAGGAGAAGCTAGAATCTGATCTGGACTTCTGATCTGATCTGGATCTCTTGGACTTTTTTGGTGCTCTCTTCCCAGGCAGAAAGAACAAGGGTCTGATCTGACTTCACCCCAGGACCTTTTGAAAGACCTCGTCCAGGCAGAAGGAGCTAGATCTGATCTGACTCCACCCCAGGTCCTTTTGATAGACTCTACACTTGCAGGAGGAACCTGATCTGATATGACTCCAGCCACAGGAACTTTTTTTTTTTTTTTTTGATTTTTCCCAGATTTTCTCCCCTAATTTAGTCGTGTCCAATTCCTCCCCGTCACTAGGGGGCTCCCACATTAAGGCTACTACTACCACTCAGCCGGGAGGGCCGAAGACTATCACGTGTTTCCTCCGAACCACGTGACGCCAGCCGACCGCATCTTTTCGAACTGCTCGCTCGCGCACCGTTGGGAGCGGCGTAACACACTCGGAGGACAGCGCTATCAGCTCCTTCCGCTTGCGCGAGCTCACAGACGCCCCTGACTGGCTGTAGAGCCGTGATTAATGTGGGAGCACTAAGTACCTCTCATCCCTCCCTTCTGAGAGAGCTCGGCCAATCAGCTCTCTCTAGACCTCCGGCTGCGAGAGGTTACAGCATCACCCGGGATTCGAACTAGCGATCTCCGGATGATAGGGCGAGCGCTAGCCACAGGACCTTTTGACATACTCCGCCCAGGGGTTGGACAATTAAAAACTGAAACGCCTGAGTTTAGACCATAATAATTCATTAGTATGGAGCAGGGCTTCCTTTTGCGGCCAATATGGCATCAATTTGTCTTGAGAGTGACAGATACAAGTCCTGGCCAGAGGGATTTTGAGCCGTTCTTCTTGCAGAATAGTGTCCAGGTCACTGCGTGATGCTGGTGGAGGAAAACGTTTCCTGACTCGCTCCTCCAAAACACCCCAAAGTGGCTCAATAATATTTAGATCTGGTGACTGTGCAGGCCATGAGATGTTCAACATCACTTTCATGTTCATCAAACCACTCTTTCATCAGTCTTGCTGTGTGTTTTGGTGCATTATCTTCCTGATACACGGCACCGCCTTCAGGATACAATGTTTGAACCATTGGGTGCACATGGCCCTCCAGAATGGTTCGGTAGTCCTTGGCAGTGACACGCCCATCTAGCACAAGTATTGGGCCTCGGGAATGCCACGATATTGCAGCCCACACCATCACTGATCCACCCCCATGCTTCACTCTGGGCATGTGACAATCTGGGTGGTACTGTACGCTTCTTTGAGCTTCTCGACACCGTAACTCTCCTGGATGTGGGAAACACAGTGATGGTGGACTCATCAGAGAGCAAAACACGTTTCACATTGTCCACAGCCCAAGATTTTCACTGGCACCATCGAAACCGACGTTTGGCATTGGCACGAGTGACCAAAGGTTTGGCTATAGCAGCTCGGCCGTGTACATTCACGCTGTGGAGCTCCAGACGAACAGTTTTGGTGGAAACAGGAGAGTTGAGGTGCGCATTTAATTCTGCAGTGAGTTGGGCAGCTGTGTTTTTTTTTTAATCCGCTCGTTCTGCTTGCGTGAGCTCACAGACTCCCCTGATTGGCTGTAGAGCCGTGATTAATGTGGGAGCACTAAGTACCTCTCATCAATCAGCCAATTAGCTCTCTCTAGACCTCCGGCTGCGTGAGATTACAGCATCGCCTGGGAATCGAACTCGAGATCTCGGGATGATAGGGCGAGCATGTTACCAGTGCTCCACTCGGAGGCCTCGGAAACGGAGATTTCGGCTTGTTGTAACGTCATGTTGTGCCCATGATGTAATTGTCTGTGTGCTCGTCTCCTTGATTTGACGTCGGTTTTGTTTATGAGGATATTTTGTGCAATGGTGGAATTATGTACAGTACAGTAAACTAGTGACTGTGTTAACTTAGTGTCCTGGACTTTTTACATGCATGTACATATACACGCAGTTACTCACACATTACGTTAATGAACAGAGGTGCCTGAATGTACTACGAATCTCACTGCTGCTACATACTGCACAAAACTCTGACGCACGCAGAAAGCGACTGCGATTTGGGACGAGACCTGGTCGGAATTCTACAAAGCGCAACAGGTAATTGACGTTTTGTATAGGCTTCTGATTGGCCACCTGTTGATTAGGGAGGCTCCTAACAGCGCTTAAAAGGGTGTTTTGCATTTTCATGTGGACAAAGATATTTTTAAACCATAGGTTGTGTGGACAGAATTATTTTTAAAAAACGAAGAAGAAAAAGCTCAGTTTTTAAAGATACGTGGCTACGTGTGGACATGGCCTAAACCTTCACACTCTGCTCTTACTGGTGGAAGGTTCAATCAATGAAGAGTGGCCACCAGGCTGGTCAGATTTAGCCATGAAACCTCCAACACTAAATTGGCCAGTGATTCAGTTTCATTGTCCAACCCCTGTTGTAAGTCTGATATGACTCCACCCCTTGGACTTTTTGTTACTGTCTGCCCAGGCAGAAAGAGCCAGATCAGATCTGACTCCACACAGGACCTTTTGATAGACTCCGCCCATGCACAAGGAGCTAGATCTGATCTGACCCACATGACCATTTGGTAGACTCTGCCTAGGCAGGAGGAGCTAGATCTGGTCTGACTCCACCCACTGGACCTTCTGATTGGCTTGATAGGCAGGAGGGGCTAGATCTGGTCTGACTCCACCCACTGGACCTTCTGATTGGCTTGATAGGCAGGAGGAGCTAGATCTGGTCTGACTCCACCCACTGGACCTTCTGATTGGCTTGATAGGCAGGAGGAGCTAGATCTGGTCTGACTCCACCCACTGGACCTTCTGATTGGCTTGATAGGCAGGAGGAGCTAGATCTGGTCTGACTCCACCCACTGGACCTTCTGATTGGCTTGATAGGCAGGAGGAGCTAGATCTGGTCTGACTCCACCCACTGGACCTTCTGATTGGCTTGATAGGCAGGAGGAGCTAGATCTGGGCTGACTCCACCCACTGGACCTTCTGATTGGCTTGATAGGCAGGAGGAGCTAGATCTGGGCTGACTGCACCCCAGGAGCTTTTTGATAGACTCCGCCCTGGCACAAGGAGCTAGATCCAATCTGACACACAGCTTGGCGTCTTCTTTCTGCAGCTAATATATTTCCTTGATCAAGGCCTTCAACTTCCTCAAGCATCTGCGAAATTAATAAATGTCAGCAGGTGAGAACAGTGATTAAGGGGTGGGTGCTTGATCAGAGACAAAGAACGAGATAAACGTTAAGGAAAAACGAGTGTGTACAATGACTTCTTTGTGATCTTTACACAAAAGTTTCCCCAGCTGGTCCAATGCCACCGATTGATTAGTTGTTGCAAAGGCTGATTGACCAAATCGATACCGGAGCATTTTCATGCAGCCTCAGCATCACTTGATGAATGTTTGCCTCACCGAAAAAAAAAAAAAACTCAGAAATTTCTTTTTAGCTTCCATGACTCATCTTCCTTTTTGCTGCCAAGCACCGAGCTGCAGGATTTCGAGCCGAGCTCTTGCTGTGCATGGCTTTAAACCAAACGAGAAACATAACGACTCGTAGAACTGCTTAATCCCAGCAGTAAAAAAAAAGAAAAAAAAAAGGGGGCTCAAGCACTGTGTTTCCTTGGAATAATATCACACACAAAAGCTTCAGTAGCACCATGTTGACACAGAATAAGTTTGTCATGCTCATAAATGGATTCATACATCAACATGACACCACAGACGGGAAGAGAAGCGGAGCAGGACAACATTCATAGACTGGTCCATAAGCCACCGGCATCGTGTAGTGGATCAGGGAAGGCGGGGTTCTCTGTTGATCTAAAGATGTGAAATTATAAACCAGAGAGAGCTCGAATTCACTTCTATCCTGAAAGTGCTACCCTTATGTAGTATATGTCATATGGGCTTCGAAGTGCATAAATATGGAACTCTGGCAGTGCCGAAACATCTAAAAATCAATTAGGCTGTTTGTTATGGCTGGGAAGATCGATGCTTTTGAACCGGACTTGTATTTTTTGGGAAAATCAATACAGTTTTGCTTTTTTTTTTTTTTTTTAATAAACAGAATGTAGAAAATATGAGGGTCACGAGAGTCAAAAATTATCTGCACTCTGGCTATAGTATTTATTTTAATGAAAGAACAAATACATAAATATCATCAACTTACCCTCAAGAATGCACTTTGTCCATCTGTCAACAAGCTTTCATGTTCGCTTCTTGAAAAATGTTTTAGGCTGAGCTGCAGCGCTGTCTTCATGTCTTCATCGGAGCTGAGTCTTCGTTCTTGTCGGGCTCCTTTCATAGGACCAGACGGGTGAAAGTTCCGATGGAGCGAGATCAGGACTATAAGGAGGACGCTTTAACACCTCAAAATGAAGTTTATGCAGCGTGTCAACAGTGTGGGCAGAAGTGTGTGGAGATCACGACACCCTTGGATATCAGTCCTGGGCGTTTAATCCAGAGTTTAGGCTTCAGCTCTGGATAATGTTCCAATACTGGCCCTTGAGAATCCCAGAAAACTGTACGCGTCAAAATATTTAACTTTTTCTCCGTTGGTGAATGAGGATGTTTCTGTTCCAGTAGTGATGTCCTAGTCTCACCATCGCATCGTCTTATCACCAGTAATGATTCTCATTAAGAAACTTTCACCTTCCTTAGAGCATCGCTACAAATTTTTGTTTGCAGATATCCAACCACGTCTGTTTATGCTCCTCCGTGAGTTCTTTCGCACCAGGTCACCCTCAGACCCTTCACTCACCCACTCATCATCTATACTGCTTTATCCTGTACTCAGGAGGCAGGGTACACCCTGGACAGGGTGCCAATCTATCGCAGGGCACACACATATACACACACTCACACACACTACCTGGAGGAAACCCACCATGCACAGGGAGAACATGCAAACTCCATGCACACAGTGACAGGAATCGAGCCTGGCCGGGAGGTGCAAGGCGGCGGTGCTAACCACTACACCATTTCACCTAATCATTAAAAACTAATCACTGAACACTGATCATCATTCGTGCAAATCACAAGTGGGGCATCCATTTTTGCTCGCACCGCAGTTACAAATGAAGCGATTCGCACACACATTCGCTCCTGCACAGCAATAGCCTTCAACGGAAAGCGCTGATAAAACAGTGTGGCCAACTGAAGTTTTAATAAAACTTGCATTAATTGTATCAGTGAGATGTTGGTTCACTACAAGCCAGCAATTGATTTTAGACGTCTCTGGAAGTGCCAAGATTGCTCCTGGGCCATGATTTAATATTTAATCTCTGGAAGATATTTTGGCCAAGTGTCTGGTGTATAATAGATCAACACCCACTGCTGGAAGTGCTTTCAAGACTAATCGCTGACAGGATTTAGTCTAAATGAGTCGGTAATTAAAAGTCTGTAGGCTTGTTTTTTTGTGATGACTAAAGAATTGGAGAACACACCCCGGCCAACTCGTGATTTGCCTCCGAATTGAAAGCAAATAAAAACACGCACTTTTCTCATTGCTAGGAAACAGAAACAACAATGCTTCAACAATTGCAGCACAGCTTTTTACTTAGTCAGTGTGTGTGTGTGTGTGTGTGTGTGTGTGTGTGAGAGAGAGAGAGATAATTATTCAGCTTCTTGTGGTACAGGGACTCATGGTGCTAGTGGTGCAAAACCAAATTATTATTATTTTTTGAAATTTTTTTTATTCTGCCACAAACACCAGACACAATTATTATTATTGTTATTATTATTATTATTATTATTATTTTTGTTTGTCTGATTTACACCAGCTTGCTCAGACCGGTGGTGTAATGTGGTGTAATGTAATTCCCCTTTGTACACCTTGATATTATTCAGGATGGTAAAACAAGCATAATTCAAGTAAAAAAAGAAGAAGAAAAAAGAAAAGAAACCTGTGCAGTGTAACCCAAGCATAACCTGAGCATTGTGCATTCCGTAGTGTCACTGTGAATTACTATCGTCCTCATGCACATGCTCTACATAAAAGAAAAAAATCCACCTTAAGTAATTTACATCTTCATAAATATCTTTATAAATAACCTGATCATCAAAAGGATTCGGTATTTATTTTTGGACATTCTGAGTTGCTCTTTAACATTATGCATCTTTTATTGACATGGTCTGTTCCATTCGTTCGCATTATCTTTTTTGGTGGGATTTTTTTCCCCGATTTTCTCCCTAATTTAGTCGTGTCCAATTCCTCCCCGTCACTAGGGGGCGCCACACTTAGGCGACTACTACCGCGCAGTTGGGAGGGCCGAAGACTATCACGCGTTTCCTCCGAACCATGTGAAGGCCAGCTGTGACCGCCTCTTTTTCGAACTGCTCGCTCACGCACCGTTGGGGGTGGAGTAACACACTCGGAGGACAGCGCTATCAGCACCTTCCGCTTGCGTGAGCTCACAGACGCGCCTGATTGGCTGTAGAGCCGTGATTAATGTGGGAGCACTAAGTAACTCTCATCCCTCCCCTCTGAGAGAGCTCGGCCAATCAGCTCTCTCTAGACCTCCGGCTGCGAGAGGTTACAGCATCACCCGGGAATCGAACTCACGATCTCCGCATGATAGGATGAGCACTTTACCACTGCGCCTGACTCACTCTTCATAAATATCTTTATAAATAAAGATTCAGTTGACATTCAGTTTTTCCATCATCAACGCTATCCTTTTTTTTTTTTTTTTTTACCCCCGATTTTCTCCCTAATTTAGTCGTGTCCAATTCCTCCCAGTCACTAGGGGGCTCCCTCATTAAGGCTACTACTACCACTCAGCCGGGAGGGCCGAAGACTATCACGTGTTTCCTCCGAACCGAATCGTGATTAATGTGGGAGCACTAAGTACCTCTCATCCCTCCCCTCTTGTCATAACTTGTAAAGGGTATTGACTTTTGCTTTATCAATACCTTCTTGCTGAAGTTCCCCATCATTCCCCTATAGTTTAGCTTAGCCGCTAGAGTTCCTTAATGCCTCTGGAACTGATGCATAGAAAGTTATTTGAATAAAAGTCAAAGAAATGCCAAATAAATGTAAAAGTCAGACCTACAGTATGTTTGAGTTTTTTTTTTTTTTTTTTTAAATCAAAATTCTATGTTATTCCAATGACAACCTCTATCAGCAGAACCCTCTAAAGTCTGGCTTTCGGTATCCCCGGGGGAGATTGATTCCTGGACCAGAAATCCCTGGATGCTCAAGTCCCTTGTATAACATGTCGTAGCATTTGCATATAACCTACATACATACTCGTGTATACTTAAAAAAAAAAAAGTCTCATAACAAAAAGGTTCACTGATCAGAAGGTTGGTGGTTCCACCTAGCTGCCACTCTTGTGCCTTTGAGCACTGTCTTTTGTCCCCGTCTGCTCCAGGGGTGCTGTATTACACCATCGAATCCTGGATTACACCAGTCTGAGCAAGCTGGGGGAAATCAGATGATTCTTTATGATTCATGTACTAAAAACGCACAAATCCATCAAAGGCTGAGAGAGGGGGGAAGAAATGAAATACAGGAAGGAAATAATAAAAAAAAGAAAAAAGAATTGCATCTGGTGTTTGTGGCAGAAAAATGAAAGAAAATTGTTTTTGCACACGAGTCCCTGTGGCTGCTCCGAGACTGTGGTATAATTTGCCTTTTAATTTAACATTTGCCTCAAATCTGGCTACTTTCAAATCTTTCAGAAAAAAAACAACTTTTTTTTCTTTCCTATTGACTTTTAATTCCTAAAGGATGTTGTGTTTCAGTTGTTTTCTTTTGCATTTCTTGACTTGAAAGGGGCGACTTTTTGTTGTTTTTGTTTTTCCCCATAGTTTTAATTAGTACATTAAATTGTTATAAAAAAAATGCTGTATGAATAAACGTCATACAATTTCGTTCTTCCTCTTCTTAAAATCAGATTTCAATGCTATTGAACTGTGGAGGGAATTACGACATTAAAAAATGTAACATTTTTATTTCCTCATCAAGAAGTTATATTTTACACTCCATCTTCGTCTTTATATTTAAATAATTTGGCAGACACCTTTATCTCAGTATACACCTAAACAGTTAAGCACAGCGGATTAAGCACTTTGGTCTGGCAGATTGGTGGCGCTGGGGTTCGAACTTGGAACCTTCAGTTTGACAGTCCGATACCTTACCCTCTGAACTACCCCTATTATCCCTTTGTGACAATTTTATTTCCAGGGAAACAAAGAGTGTACCCGACTATGAGTGCTGAAGAGACCCTAAGGACCTGTGAAATGGCGGAAAAGCTACAGCAGGCTACAGTATGTCTATACATCATTTCAGTCACACGTATTCAGCGTAGTGCTTTGTGTCCTGGAAATGCAAGGTTTGCTTTCTTATACAGATATAAATATCTTTAATTCGTTGTAGGTTGAATGTGTGAATTTGGAGGCGATGGATGTAGAAGGCCAACTGTACAGTACTAATAATGGATATACTGTACAGCACCGTTGTGAAGAAAATCATCAAACACGTCACGGATATTTACAGTGTATGGAAATGTATTTACCGTAGAGTGGAGTTTTCCCTTTTAAGCAGGAGTCATCCATTCTAATCTGCCTAAAGGGTGGAACAACCAGTTATTAGGTTAGGGAGCAATTACATTTTCACATATGGCCAGGCAGGTTTGGACAGCTTTTTTCCTCTTAATAAATGAAACCATCGTTTAAAAACTGCGTCTTGGATTTACTCGGGTTACCTTCGTGTAATATTAAAATCAGCTTGATGATCAGAATCAATTAAGTGTGGCGAGTACGGGACAAATCAGGGAGGGGGCAAATACTTTTTCACAGCACTGTATGTTCTCTGTGTGGGTCGAAAAAAAAGGTGTCCGTGAATTTACAGGGCGGAGCTTCGTTTGTTCAACTGTTGAGCTCCAGCTTCACTAATCTTTCTTCAGTATCACTAGCGTCACCTTAAAGGTCCCGTGTTTTACTATTCCTTTAACAAGTTTACACATTTCTTTAACAAGAGCATCTTTAAAAAAAAATAGACTCAATTTGCAGTGGGCAGCTCAAATGCTTTCTAGTAATGAACTGCTTGCCTAGCCATGTTAATTTGCCGTTGTTGTGCTTGCTGCTAGCAAATATTTTTTTGCGCCAACATTTGTTTTTGGCGCTAGCATTGCCGTTAGCATCGCTGCTAGCATTGTTGGGAAAGTAGAGATGTACATGGATGTAAACAGTTCTTAGGAGGTTTGCTATTGAACCAGCTCTGCAGTGAGACATCAACTAGCACCTGGTTCACCTGGTTGGTCAATGATAATTAAACAAATACACAGTACTGTGCAAAAGTCTTAGGCGCCATATTATCTGTAGTACAAATTTTGTTATAGAAGTTTTTTTTTTTGTGTTATGTCCGCATTGTTATGTACAAAACCGTTCCCTACAAAGATACAGTAAAATGAATGAATAAATAACATTACAGAAGAATATTTGCATGCCTGTAAAGAAAGCGACATATTACATGACAGACCAGTTTTCAGATGGGAAAAAATTCCTCAATAATGTCGACTCCTGGGTTTTGCATGAAAATGTAAAGGAGCGAGTGTGACGAAGTTACCAATAGAACTCATATTCTCCAGCATGCTCAGTAAAACCTAACAGCTGTTTTGCACAGTAATGTATATCAAACAGTATATATATTTTCAGATGCGTCAGGTAGAAGGGAAGTATTATTATTATTTTACTTTTAAGTTTTACCGCTACCTGAATACAGGAATGACATCACAAAAAGCACTTTTTTTTTTTTTTGTCATTCTTTCCTCCGGGTTTCTTCCCATAGTCCAAATACATGCCGATTACCGGTAGTGCGTGAATGAGTGTATGTGTGTGTGCCCTGCGATGGATTGGCACCCTGGCCAGGGTGTACCCTGCCTCGTGCCCTAAGTCTCCTGGGCTAGGCCCCAGGCCCCCAAGACCCTGAATTCAGGATAAAGCGGTATAGATGGCGAGTGAGTGAGTGAGTGAGTGAGTGAGAAACAACCGAAAACAACAATAAAAACGTGATCATGTGTTTCTGTACTATTTTTTTTTTTGCCAATGTCATGTTTGATTTAAATGAAATAAAGTCCAGTTTATCATATTGTCCATGTTTGTGCTGAAAAAAATGATATGCCACTCTATACTGCACAATCCTGAGCCCTGCCCCGCCTTGAGAATTTTCTCCTTAAGAAAAAAAATCTTGCGAGAAATTTGTCTCAGCATGCGAAGCATTTTCGACATCCGAGCGACCGAGCCAGTCGTGTGTACTTCTGGTCACGCAAACAAAAACTCGTTTTGCGTCAATGGAAGTCAAGCGAAGCAAGTTAAAATAATAATAATTAGAATTATTTTAATGATTGTTTTTTTGCATTTTATGCAATATTTTGTGAAGACAAACACAGCACCATGGGTTCCAGGAATGCTAAGCACGTCAGCAAGAAGAAAACGGAGCCACTTTCACATTCGGCTTCAAAGCAGCCGGTGCCGTGAGGAATCGTTCTAACAATTTAAGGTTGAGTGAAGTTAATGTCTATTTATTTATTTCATATTTTGCTTACTTCGCATGTTTTTTTTTTCTTTTCTGAATGTTCCGATTGTTTTTATATGCAAGAACATGATTATAGTTGGGAACGGGTAATCATTTTTTAAGCGGCTGGAACTGATGAACTGCATGTGCGTTATTTTCTGTGGCAAGATGCGTTTTGTCCTAAGAACTCGCCTTATCACCACCGATTCGTCGATTCATATTACAGTAGTATGTTTATTTAAAAACAAACAAACAAAAAAATGGCTTGGAGTTTCAGGAGCTACACAATCCAATAAGATTTTTCCCTCCCTAATGTGACATCATATAAGGAGACCCCCCCCCCCCCTTTTTTTTGTCGCTTAATTCTGCTGCTCTCTGTAGGGGCGTGGCTCCGCAGCAGCTCATTTCCATAGACGTCGAAACGGTGCGTTCGAAAGAGGAACACGGAACAGGCTGAGTTTGGACCCTTTTGGCTTGCCATCATAGGATATAGGAAGAAGCGCGTTACGTCTTTCTCACGGTGACGTCGAGTGAGAGAGAGAGAGAGAGAGAGAGAGGGGCAGGTGCCGTGGTTTGATCTGTCCGCCGTCGTCGTCCGTCCGTCCGTGCGTGCGCGCGTGCGTGTGTGTCGGTCTTTGCGTTTTCCCCTCCAGATTAACGGCTCTTTCTGTTCTAGTAACGTTGTTCCGCGCGCGCGCTCGCGGCTCTCCTTTGATCTACAAACGCGTCTCCGCGCATCAGATCTTACTTTATTTCTGGCAACAGTCTAATTTCCTCGACATTTGGTGGGTGTTTCTCTCTCGCGCCCCATTGCAAGTCCTAGGCGACGGAAACATGATGGCAATATAAACACAAGGCGTGGGGTATTTGTGAGTATCTCCATGTTTATTTATTTTTTTCAGCTTCTGATGAAAATATCAATAAGATCTGATCTGATCCAAGTTCTCAGTTTTTCTTCTTCTTCTTCTTCTTCTCCCAAATCGAGCAATACATGAAAGGAAAAACACTGTTACCATTAATATTATTATTAGAATTATTGTTATTATTAATCTCTGAAATATTTGCACTTTATTTTATTTTTTTAATCCCACTAAATAACTCGACTGTTAATACCGTGTTCTTTGATTTATTTTATATATATATAAATAATTTCCACATGATCTCGCAATAGTATTCGTATAGAAAGCAATTTTCGGGGGGGACACTTTTTTTTTTTTTTTTTTTTTAATCAGCTCTTAAGCTGTGAAAATAAATTTTTTTTGTTCTCGATCCATTTTCTAAGAGAAAAATCTTGTAATCAAAGAGCGAGAATTATTTTTCCAGCTGAATATAGACACACTGGATATATATATATATATATACATACAGTGTACAAGTATAGATAGCCTGTACCGAGCTCTTCTCTGGGATCATCTCTCTGCACATCGAACCCGAACACAAGGCAAGTACGGTCTGCTTTATTATCATAATTATTATTAGATCTCATTTTTCACACAGTTCACACGAATGCATTTGATTTGTTAAGACTTCATATATGCTCTGTACTGTAGGTGTGGTGAATATATTGCTGGAACTGGTCTCTCTTTTTTTTTTTTTTCGGGGCTGGACTGCAGTGCCTCCCCTGTAAACGTGCCTCTGGGGGTGTCTTTTATATCTCTGTGATGTATTTTTTTTTTCTTTCTTCTTTTAATCCTGTGGTCTTACAGTGATACACTGCTAGGTGTACCGAACACGAACACCATCTAGCATCTCCAGGCACAGCAGAATCCACATCCCACTCTAACATTACTTTTGATCTCCACTGCAGGGCGACTCTGTTATAGAGATTGATCATAGCTGGTGAGAGATGTCGACCTGAAGCAAGAAAAATAAATGGCATGAATTCCTATGAAGTTTCTCTCTCTCTCTTTCTCTCTCTCTCTCTCTCTCTCGCTCTCATGCTCTCTCTTTTATTTTTTTACCCTGCCTTTCTGACTGAAATGAAATTGCATTTGATATTTGTCCATTATTAGTATTTGCACATTTGCAGTTCGCTGTGGGTGATGTTTGTCGGCTTGCAGGCAGACGCTACTGGAATACATTACTATATACATTTTGTCTCCCTTCATTGATTCAGATGCAATGCTCGACACCATGTTTGCATGACACATAGTAACGTGTGTAAAATTTCACTGGCGGGTTGTACGCCCCTGGGTAACGCTTCTGCAAGCACCTGTGGCATCCAGCCGTGTCCTTGTCCATGGTTCTGAAATGAGCAGTATAGGCCTTTGAAGCCGGAGAAAATGCAGTGATAAAGTACCAGAGAGGGGCTGTGAAACACTTGAAAAGTGGCACATCGTGCACGCCAGCTGCCGATGGCACATTCCCATAAAACTGTGGCTATGTGTGTGAATGTGCTTGAGGCAACAAATGCAAATCTGTCTTTTTTCCCTCCCCTTCACATCGAAAAAGAAAGAATTGCTCATGTTTTCTGCTCGTGTTTGCTTCAAACTATCCATCATTTAGCTACATGCACATGAGAGGTAAGCATTAAGGGTATATTCATTTAAAACGTTGCACCTGTTTCAGTATTTACAGTACACCTGTAATGTTTCAAAACAGCAGGGAATGTATTATTATTGAAAAACCTTATGTGAATTTTCCTTGGTTTTGTGTGTTTGGCTTAGTCTTTTGAAAGAGACATGGTCCCTGTGCCGGTCAGTATTGTTTAAGGAGGAGTGCTACCTGTGCTTTAATCCTGATAAAGAAGCTGTGGTCTCTGTGATTTGTTTCTGATGGCAGAGGCATAGAAGCATCAGGAAGGATGAACTCTATGCCACAGTCCCAGTGAAGGAGACATGGCCTCTGTTCCCCATCGTCACTGAAGCTGGTATGGCCTCTGTGCCTCATCCTTACTAAAGTAGCCATGGCTTTCTATGCCTCATCCTAGCCGAAGGAGCCATGGCTTCTGTGCCTCATCCTCACCGAGGCAGGCATGGAGACAGTGCCTCGTCCTCACCGAGGCAGGCATGGAGAGAGTGCCTCGTCGTCACTGAGGCAGGCATGGAGTCAGTGCCTCATACTCACTGAGGCAGGCATGGCACTTGTGCCTCATCCTCACCAAAGTAGCCATGTTGTCTGTACCTCATCCTCATTGAAGCAGGCATGGAGTCTGTGCCTCATCCTCACTAAAGGAGCCATGGCCTCAGTGAAGTAGGCATGGTCTCTGCCTCATCCTCACTGAAGGAGCATCGGTACCCGTTCTTTATCCTCATCGAAACATATATGGCCTCTTGCTTATACACAATGAAAATGGGGTTAATGCTCGTTGAAGGAGGTGTTTCCTCTGTGCCTCATTCTCAGTGAATGAGATGGGTCCTCCTGTGCCTCAGTCTCTGTATCGGAGGCGTGGTTTCTGCATCTCAATCTTAATGGTGGAAGCTGGACCTCTGTCTGTTAGTCACAATTAAGAGCTTTGTGTCTTCAAGGCTTGATCCCAGTGAAGTGGTGAGACCCCTATGCCTCGATTCCAGTAAAGCATGTTCGTCCTTTGTGCTTTGATCTCAGTGAGGGAGGTGTTTCCACAGTGCCACAATCTAAGTGAAGGAGATGTGTCCTCAGTGCCTCGATCCTTGTGAAGGAGGTGTAGCGCCTGAAAGTCTATAAAAGATGTTTGCACTAGAAAGGCTTGAAATACGTTCTCAAATCAGAATTAGTGGTTTAATGCATATGGCGTGTCCTCCACTTCTTAGAGCTGTTTTTAATTTGGTACCTGCGGTAACTCTGGAAGGCATGTGCACTGGGCTACACGTGTGTCTATTAGCCGACGTTTGTTACAGTCTTGAGATATTTCAGCTACAGTGTGTTTAAGGGCACGCACCGAGTGTCTGCGAGTGTAAACGGAGTTAATTAGCATTTGTGCATGGAACGTGTTTACTCATAAGCAAGGCAAACCTCCTGGGACAAAGCGGCGAGATAACAAAGCGTCTTAATTAGGGGATTAAGGGGAAAAAAAGAATGTGTGTCCACTGTCAGCAGGGTGTGCAGTTAGGGAGCGGATTCGACCGCGGATTTGATCAAACTGAAAGTGATTCATTTTTGTGTACTCACACCCACCATGGAGAGAGAGAGCGAGAGAGAGAGCACAAGAGTGGTGGCATTTACATTTGCATTTATTCATTTGGCAGATGCTTTTATCCCAAGCGATTTACAATGAAGCAAAGCATAGAGGTGTTAAAGAGCCGACGGTGATACCGGGGCCGCAAGGTTAAATTTCAGCCAAGTGACCAGAAACACGAGCGAGTCGGACGCATGGAAATCTGAAAGAGCTCTAATTATACTGTATATACAGTACACAGACATACACGGATACAATCGTAAAGGCTGGCCTGCTCATTCCGGGACCCTCGTGAACGATATACGGCAACGTCCATTCAACACTCTTAGTACCTTTTGACTTTATTTTAGAAGAGTAATGGTGTAAAGCCACACAGGATCGTTCTGCTTGCCATCAGTTGTAATCCAAGTCTTGTGCTTTACCGCTGTCGCCTCAGGCGCACTCATTAGGGATCGAAATATAAATCTACATCCAGAGTTTTGTGAAGCTGTCACATTTACAGGAATGACTATTGTTAGAAACTGCTACGAACGAATATGACGCGCTTAAGGTCGGTTGTGGAGATCCTGAGATCTTCGGTGACAAACCTGTTCTGTGATGATGTGCGTTCTACATGAGAGAAGAATGATTCTAATGATAGACTGACGACTTCTTTAACCGTACGTCTATGTGAAATGCAGTCACGAAGTGTTCTTACGGCATTTATAGCAGCCCCATGCATTTTGAATAATCCTACTGATGATGACGAGCACTTTACTACTGTAGCACTCTAAGTTGTTAATACGCAAGTTGTTGACTGTACCTGTTTCGTCAGCTGTAAAGCTCATAAAGGCATTAAACTAGCCACAGTCGAACGGCTCCTTCAGTGTTATAATAAGACCTTCATGTCCAAAATGATATACACTATATGGTCACTTGACCGTTACACAAACAATGTATATGATTCTGGCCAAAACCGTTGGCACCCATTTAGGAACTGGATTTTGATGTCAAATGTATATTTATTAGAGATCGGGGGAATAAATTGATTCAGTTACAGTATGTATCACAATCCTTTCGTGTCACAGTTAATACATTACCACAAAGACTCAAAAATTTACATATTGTTCTTTATTTTTTATTATCTGATTATTATTTTTATTTGTTTATATGTTTTATTGTAAGGTGTTACCGTTTCTGAACAATCCTACAGATAGTGCAGTCTCAACTATTCACACTTTGGTAGAGTGAAATACTTATATACTTACAGTATATACCATATATAAAATTCTTTGTTTAGAATAAAAAAAAAAAGAAAAAAGATATAAAATCATGATACTAATACAAATCGAATCAGAACATATTGTAGGTATCGTGATAATGCTGTATCGTATCGGCTGGATCCTAGTATTTGTACAATATAGTTTTTTTTTTTTTTAAACGATTCTAATTTCCCTAAAACTATGCGGAATGACTCTACAATGTCCTACATTTAAAAACAACAACAAAAAAAACGACCTATGGCAAGGTAATTGCACTGAAATTACGAAGGTACAGTGGAACCTCGGATTGCGAGTAACGTGGTTTAAGAGTGTTCCGCAAACCGAGCAAAGATTTTTAATACATTTTTATTCGGAAACCGAGCGAGTATTAGTTTACGAGCCCCAAGTATGATGTATCACACAAGCGACTCTTATTTTGACACCGAGCGTCACTGTCTCACCTTCCCACCCCTCCCCCCATGGCTTCGCAAACGCACAGAAACTCTGCTCATCTCTTATGCGTGTGCGCGCGCAATTTGACACCGACACACACACACGCACAGACGCTTTCTTGCCTTTTCACCCCTCCCCGGCTTCACAAACACACGGAAACTCTGCTCTGTCGCGATTCTTTTCAAAGGTAAGGTGCTGGTTCATTTTTTTTTTTACTTTACAGCAGTGATTCCCTTAGTATGCGCTCACGCCAGGTCAGAGAGATTTCTTTTTTCCCTGTCAAAACGGTGTTTCCGTGTTTATGTGAGTGTCTGTTTGTTGTGAAACTTAAGTGATTCCGTTAGTATGCGCTCATGCCAGTCTCGCTTTTTTTTGGTTAAAACGGTGTTTTCGCTGTGTTTATGCGTTTGTTGTGAAACTTAAAAAGTGAGTCCGTTAATATACGCTCATGCCAGTCTCAGAGAGATTTATTTTTTCCTGTTAAAACGGGAAAAGCGAGGTGGGGAGAGGGAGGAGGTGTGTTACTGTGTAAAACGAGGCGAGGGAATAATTTCCATAATTTCTTATGGGAAATGATGATTTGGTTTATGAGTGTTTTGGAACACGAGCCAACTTCCGGAACGAATTATGCTCGTAATCCAAGGTTCCACTGTAATTTCAATCCACGGGCCTCCAAGTGGCGCAGTGGTAAAGTGCTCGTCCTATCATCCGGAGATCACGAGTTTGATTCCCGGGTGATGCTGTAACCTCTCGCAGCCGGAGGTCTAGAGAGAGCTGATTGGCCGAGCTCTCTCAGAGGGGAGGGATGAGAGGTACGTAGTGCTCCCACATTAATCACGGCTCTACAGCCAACCAGGGGCGTCTGTGAGCTCATTTAAGCGGAAGGAGCGGATAGCGCTGTCGTCCGAGTGTGTTACTCCGCCCCCAACGGTGCGTGAGCGAGCAGTTCGAAAAGATGCGGTTGGCTGGCGTTACGTGGTTCGGAGGAAACCTCCCGGCTGAGTGGTAGTTGTAGTAGCCTTAATATGGCGCCCCCTAGTGACTGGGAGGAATTGGATACGACTAAATTAGGGAAATTTTTCTTGGGAAAAATCCACAAAAAAAAAAAATGCATAAAACATAGCGGAAGTGCAGCAATACTACTGCTACAGTATGTCGCCTGTACCATGGGCTGGCCCTGCACTTCGAATAGATACAGTAGAATAGAATGTCAGTATATCCTTGTAGCTGAATGACCATAAACTACAGCCACATTTTCAAATCTATTGGAAAGCCGTGCCAGAAGAGTTGCGGTTGCTATAGGTAGAATATATGATTAGGACAGTCTGTTCTCAGATGTACACCGTGTGTAAGACTGTAGTCCTCTGGAGTAACTCGATTCAGTAAATGAATTTGGTTACACTTCTTCGACCCTCGGGTAATGGAACAAGAGTGGCTGTAGTCCAATAGTCTGATTACTAAGAGATAATAAAAATGTGTAATGCAGTTGGCCTTCAATAGAAACATTATCTCGCTCACTGAAATGAAGCAAAGAGTCCTTAAAGATAAAAGGTTATTTTAATGCTGTAATCTTATTGAGATTGAAAAACTCTGCTGTGTAATTACACATCAAATGAAGACCCTGATTTATTCTTTCTTTCTTTCTTTTCTTTGGCAACGTGCAATCGATCCATCTCGTGCAAAAAAGACACACGGTATACAAAAACACTAATAATGATTTTAAAAAATTTTTTAAACGCCGTAGGATGACATCGTGTTTAACCGAGTCGTCCTTTCTGAGCGATCGGTCACTGAGCGAGGATAATAAACACCGCTGGCTGGAAACCCTCTCCCTGACGGACAGGTTAATCGACTCATTCCTCACCTCTCTGGTTCGAGTAAGTGAAGGCTATAGAGTCGTCCCACCCTTCCAAATTGCTCCAGATTGGCAGCTCGGAGGTAAACAGGGTCTTTGAATGACGCCCAAATCCAAGAAGAAGGCACACGGTTCGGCTTAGTGTCTTCACCTCGTTCGATTCTGTTCTGCTCTTAATGTCAAAGACCCTCACGGTGATTCCTCATACAGATCTTGCATTCTCTCTCACTCTCTCTCTCTCTCTCTCTCTCTCTCTCGCTCACGCTCTCATACACAAACACACGCTAGCTCTTCTTGTTTTCCCTCTAGACGCGGCATAAATCATAAATATCCAACTGACACCAAGCATATTCGTAATATCTCGCTGACTTCATGTTCCATGTCTATAATATGAAAATGATTCCAAACAGCATAATAGAGGCGATGTAATCGCGTTTACGAGCCGCACTGACCTCCTGTCTGGAGCTATTTGTGAGATTATGTAAGTAAACAGTGAATCTCAGACAGTTCAACTACACCACGGTGCATTTTATTTTCAAAAAAATATTAAAGGGCGAAGAAGATGTCTCTCATGTGTAAGGACGATTGTAATATTCATCCCTATTTTTTTCTTGCACGCGTTACCGGAAACGCATCACCGTACCCTTTTCCGGGCGTAGTCGGCTTGTTAAGCGGGCCGGATGTATACCAGACGACGGGGGAATGAAGTGGTTATGATTTCAAGCCTCGGCTCAAGCCGGAGACGCTGTTGATTTCTTCAGTGAGACCCTTAAACCTCATCAGCTTAGCTGTAACCTCTTGAAAGTAAAAGGTTCAGTGCGGAATCATTAAGCGTTCCTTCGGTCCGTCCCTCGGGGAGAAAGTCATCCGTTAAAAAACTTGCAACGCTGTGTTTTCCTGTCAGACAGGTTTTCATGTAGCTAAATAAGGAATTAAAGGTGACGAGAAAAACACAGAGCAGAGTATCAGATCAGAACCGTGATCAGACATGTGAAACGCTGGCCTCCCAAGAACTCCTTTAATGTCCGATACATGTGGAAATGGATTAGAAGTCGTGTCGGTTAATGGGGTCAACGATTCGGAAGGGCCCAGGTTCAAATCCTCCGACCAACGACTCAAGTTCTTGAGCAACCCTCAACTGCTCAGACGTATAATGAGATTAAAACGTAAGTCGTCTGGCGAATGCTGAGATGTAAATGAATGATTGTGTGCACAGATGCGTCTCTTTTGAAATTTGCTCACTGGTCCCGGTTTGACTTGAACGTCCCTCTTAATTTCTATCACATTATAGTTATATAATAGTTCTAGTATATATAGATATAGTATAGTTACTTACATTAAAGCAACAATTGTTCCTTCGACGACTTTCCTTTTCTCTCTCTCTCTCTAATAATGTTAAAAAAACATCAATGAACGATCATGAGATGTAATGATGACTCCCGGGTGCTACAATCCACTCATAGACTGGAGCGTAGAGAGCAGACTGGTGGCGCTTTCTAGGAAAGGAGGCGTGGCCTATGCGCTCTTTTTACGATTATTGGGCTCATGCAAGCGGAAGAGGCGAATAGCGCTTTCTACAGATTCTGGCGTCACGTGTCAGAGCAAGCACGTGATAGTCGACGCTTTTAATAGGAGAGCGCCCTCGCAGGGAATCGGCTCCCACTGAATTAGACTCCTTTCATAGAAAGTTCGCGAGAGCGTGACTCCGACCCCGAGGGCCGGCACGGTGCGCGTTCTGTGATGCTTTCCTGCTCACCGCGGTCGCCGATTTGATTTTTTCCGTAGCCTTCCTCTGAGATCAAACCGGTCTGTTCTGACCTTTTTCTGCCTACAGAACTGCCACTTGCTCTTGTGTGTCCATCTGTTTGTGTGTGTGAGAGAGTAGAAATCCCAGGAGATCAGCAGTTTCTGAAACGCTCAAACAAGCCCATCTAGCACGAAAAGAACAAAACAAAAATGGACTGAGGTGGTCAAAGGAACTGAGATGGCATTTTCCCCCCCCCATCTCCTCCTGATGTTCATGTGAACGTTAACCGAAGCTCAATCTTAGGAAGAACATGGAATTGCATGTTTCATGAAATGATACGCTGTATGAATTCAAATTCCTGGAAAAGATTATCGCGTTCCGTTTTAGGCTGGACGAGTTGTAGCAATTTGTGCTGTAGTGTTAGTCGCCACCATCACCTAAAGACAAAAGGCTTTCTGGCAGTAATCATCATCCCATTCAGCTCCTTTCTGTGTGTGTGTTTTTGTAAATATATAAACGCTTCACAATCTTTTAAACAACTCTTTTTCATCCAGGATTAAATGCATCAGTGCTAACACGATTTCTATTAATGTTCTATCCAGCATCTCTCTCTCTCTCTCTCTCTCTCTCTCTGTCTCTCTCTCTCGCCGACACACACACACACACATACACACACACTCGTACACTCGGAGTGCCTCTTTTTACACCAAATTGTGAGAAGAAATTGCTTTCGAAATGAAAAGAAAAATATATATATTTCCATTCTGAGCAGTGAATATTGTCTGAGTGCATAACAGGAGTGTGTCTTTGTGTTTGAACAGGAGCCGTCTTGTCTCATCAGCAACAGCGACTATGCTGCGTGCGTCTATGGCTTGCTGATTATGTTCTCGTGTTTTGTGGAGAAGAGCAAAAAAAAAAATTTTTTTTTTTTTTTTTTTTAAAAGGAGGGTGGTGGGGAAGAAAATACGAAATTCAGAAGTCAATGGCGGGGAACAGTTGTAGTAGCGGAATTGATTGAAGTCCATGAGATGCCGGCTTCAGCCCGTCTGGTTCTCTGTAAAGGATTAAGGATTTTAGTGAAAGTGAAAAATAATTTATTTATTTTTCTTCTTCTTTCATAATCAATGGCACGTGCATGTAAGCTGCAGTTATACATCATATACTTCAGAATGGTCACGGTCTTCACTATGTTTCAGCGCATGGCGATAAGGTTTGTGTGCATGTTATACTCGGTATAGAAATAGCTCAAGGGTGGACAAATCATTAATTAATTACTTAGTCCAGCAGGCTAATGAACGCTGCCCAGTCTTGTGTTTTGGTTGCCTGGAAACTGAGTAGTGGTATAATAATGTATGACGAACTAGTTACATTTTCATTAATAAGAAAAATAAACAAGTACACTACAATCGTGTGGCATGTCATCGTGTGCGTTGTTGGCCAGTTTTGTATCTATGATGTAGAGATATCTCTATATGATGGTCCTCACATAATGTGTCATTATTTGGCTTTTTTTTTATTTTTATAATATCCCTGCTTTCATCAATGTTTTCACTACAGCTGCTTTGGTGATTGATTAATGTTTATGGATTTGAAAATGCAAATGGCGTCCAAGTCAAACTGGGACTCTGGGGAATGATTCCATAAATCCGCTTGACATTACCCATTGCAGTAGTTCCTGTGAACATTCAACGAGAGAGACACCTGATCCTTGACAGTATATGAATAACTTGTTGCCAACTTGCGGAGGAGACGCGTCTGTCTGTCGGAACTGTACACCAACACCACTTGCATGTTACAGGAACTCAGCTTAGAATTATCGCTACATCCCCTGTACAGTCCTGATCTCGCTCCAAGCCATTTCCACATTTGGGCCGTTAACGGAGTGGGAGGCTGTGGTTTCAGACACCAAGCAGGCAGTCCAATCATGGCTCTGGTGTACTGAGAAAACTTTCTTCCTTTGATGGAATCCAAGCCATAGTGAAACACTGGGATAAGTGCATCAGTGTAGCAGGGGATTATATAGATGAAGTCCCACTTTCACTTGAACATCCACATAGAAATGAACTTTGTTGTCCTTTACATAATAATGGATATTATTTGTATATGTAAAAGAGTTCTGTTAGTCTGCACAATAAAAAGTCCCGGTTTGATTTGAACACCCCTCATACTGTATATACGTCATTAAAATAGTTATTTTAAAGAAATTTCAGGTGCATGAGGAAAATAACTTTCCATACCTGGAATTTGTGAATGGACTATATATTAATATAGGAAAATGTTTTCTGACTCAGCAGGGAAGGCTGATTAACATGACCATAAATCTGCACTATATAAAAATTTAATTATTATTATTTTTTCTGCAATAGGGCTTGTTTTGTGCCAATTGTGCAACTATGAATAAAGGACTAATAACCCAACCGTTAAATCCGCTTGGCCTGGGCACCGAGCTACTGATTTGTCCATCTCTGTGTTTAATCATATAATTATTTCTGGGTTGTTTAACATACTAATAGAATACTTAAAAACTAATTAGTATTTGTCGCAACCACTGTGTAAATATTACTGCATATCATTCTTCATTAATGATTTAATGGTTTCATTGATAATTTTGCACAGACACACAGAAAAAAAAAAACCCGTGCATTCAGAAAATAAAAAAAATACCACTTGGCTTTATAATGATGGTTTTTTTCATATGTGTCTTTCATTAGTATTCCTGGTCAGCGAGCCACGTTCTCCAGAGATGTAGTCCCTTATCAGAGCCTACACAGAGCCGCCCAAGGTTTGTTCAGCATTATGCCTTCAAAATGGCAGATAATAGGTTTTATAACTCTGCAGTCGTGATTTATGACTGGCTGTTGTGTAATACATTGTGCCAGTGTGTCTCCGTCTTTTGGGCAAAAAAAAAAAAAAACTCCAGTCCCAGTTTCGTGCTTTTGAAACGCTGGATTTGGAGTTTTAAGGAATTTGATGTGGGTCAGATAAGCTGGATGGAACGACATTTACATCCTGAGCGGGATTTAGAAGAAAAAAAAAAATATATATATATATATATATGAAGGAACAGATGACGGTCAGCACAGAGAGAAAAAGAGAAGAAGAGCGAGATAGAAAGAGAGAATTAAAGAGTGACAGAGTGTGTGAATGAGAGAATTAGGGAGATTCTTGGGATTCAATCAGGCTTAGAGTGAGAGCAATAGCATTTCCAGACCAACTGGCTAGATGAATAGCGTCCTCCGTTGTAATAAATTGTTAATGGCTGTGCAAAGACCAGCATAAAGTGTGAGCATCACACTCATCACTTAGTTAAGCTGCATTAGTCTCACTGGTTTAGTTAAATGGGCAAGAATAGCATTTTAAGAGGCATTTTTAATTCCTTCAGGACTGAACTCCTTCGTATTGATGGGTATAAAGTCAAGTTGTATGTTTCACTACCATAAGTGCCCATCGTTTCCAACAGGAAAAGAGTTTGTAGAAAGAGTTAAAAGGTTTAAGCTAAAAATAAGTAATCAGTGATTTCAAGTCGAAGCCCACGTACATGTCTGCTTTTCTTTCTGTACGGCAGATTAAACTATATTAAAGTATTAATATAGTCCAGAACCTAAGTACTGCGTAAGTATAATTTCATTAAATTCTGTTCTGCAATCCATTTAAGACCCGCCCACAGTGTGACACATGTGCAGTGACATTTTGATTTAATTTATGGCACAGGTTTAACTTCAGGCAAATACCAAAGTACTGCCAAAGTTTCATTCAATTCTGTTCTGCCAGTTTTGCGTGATGCTGTGACAAAATCTGGCCGGACAGACATACAGATATACAGAGACAGACCTACTGTACAAACAGAGAGGGACTTTTCTGAGACTTTTCTGGTTTCAGGTCTTCCAATGTATAAAATTTAAAAATATAATTGAAAGAGCGGGTTCAGACCAATGTCCAGACAAAACCTTTCTTTAATTTATATAGATGGATGGTATTAAATCACAGATTTTTTTTCTTTGTTCTTTGCAAGGGTGCTACTAATTCTGACCATTACAGTCATTCATTAAGCAGATATTGAATATTTTTTCATGTGATTTATAGGCATCACTTAAGTGCAGCTTTTTAGCGCTAGGTTTTGAGCTCACACCCTTTCTGATCAGTAGCCCTGTTTCTGAGATGCGATGCAAATGAAGTCTAAATGGCCTCGGATAAAACCTGTATTTCTGAACAGCGTACACTCACATTAAAAAGCTTTTCAACACATTATTACAGTTTAGCCGCTGTTGTCAATTAGCAGATAAAAAAAGTGTTCCATCAATCCTTACTTCTTTGTATTTAAGGACTTCTTCGTTATCCACTCTCGAACTGTAATGAGACTGTAAATGAGTGCTTTATTATAGACAAGTGCACTTGTCTGGCGAAGCACGTACAGACTGTAAGGCTGGAAGTTAATTTAAGCTGAGAGTTGTCGTGAATGAAGGAGTGTCGGGGAAGCTACGAGCTAAACGTGTCACGCTACAGCTGCTTAAGGATTCAGTGAAGTAGCCTTGATGGAGTAGCTAGCTTTGCTACAAGCTAGTCAGAAAAATTACCTCAGATTGTTGATTTAAGCAAACTGAGGAAAAGAGGCATTTCAATTTTATTATTTAACTTTTATTATTGTTTTTTAAAGGTTTTGTTCATTGTTCACCTTTTAGTAGCAGTTAGCATTACCTAGCTGGAAAACAGCTAATCATGATCAAGTTTCTCTCTGGAAATACCTAGCTCGCTAATTAGCATTAATAGTTATGAGGTGATAAATCTGTCAGTGCATAAAATACTGTAACATTTTCTGCAGTATGAATAAATGACTGCTTGTTGTCTAATATTAGCTGATGTGAGCTGTTAAGCTAAATGCTACTAATCAGAAGTACTGACTCTTGACATACAGTAAATAGCTTGTACTTTGCAAGTTGTTTGATTTTAAAATAATGTTGGCTGTGGAAAAAGAAAACAAAAGTTTGTGGTTTAGCATTGTGAACAAATATTAGCTTTCCTTTTTTTTTTTTTTTTTTTTACTAGAAAAGCTAATTATTTCTGGAAAAACCTCATCATACTCTTGAAAGTGAACCGAAGCTAGTAGCATTAATGCTTATCCCAATAACACTGGATATTAGACAGCATTAGTCTCAACTGTAAGACAAATATGTGTCGTGTTTTTTGTTAACCAAATAGTCAGGAATGGATTGTTTTTCTTTCAGTTCATTTATAGCTCTTTATTTAGATTTTTATTACGCTGCACTATTTAATAACGCACAGTATTTTGGTAGACTAACAGTGAATGTAAAGAGATGTGGTGATTAAAGCAGCTACTGTAACAAATGAATACAATATGATTTAGGGCGTGTGAATTAAGGACTTGTGATGTGGCTTTCATGAACAAGGCGACTCTTTGAGCATTTCGAGCGCGCGCTGGAAAAACCGCTGCACGCCGAGTCACATTACTAAAACGCTATAATATATGCTTATGCTGAAAACTCTTCAGTCTTCTGTATTCATGATTCGGCCTTTTATCACATACAGTGCATCTAGTGAATCTTATCAACATCTGAGTTGTCTGGCACAGTGTAGCGATTTAGAGAGCGAGAGAGAGAGAGAGCAAGAGAGTGTGTGTGTGTGTGTGTGTGTGTGTGTCAAGAGGCAAGAGGATCTGTCTGCACTGCTGCTTGTTACAATAATCTATCGCAGTACATTGCAGGCGGCACGGTGGCTTTAGTGGTTCGCGCTGTTGCCTTGCACCTCCAGAGTCGAGGGTTCGATTCCCGCCTCGTTGTCTGCGTGTGTGGAGTTTGCATGTTCTCCCCTTGCTTGGTGGGTTTCCTCCTACAGTCCAAAGACATGCAGATTAGGCGAACTGTTATTCCCAAATTAACCAGAGCGTGAGTACGGTATGTGTGCCCTGTGATGGATTGGCACAATATACAGAGTTTATCTCTTGGTATATGCTCCAAACCCCGGTGACTCTGTATATAATAAGGGGTATGGAAAAAGCATGATAAAATGCAGGATTATTAATAGTAGTAATGATGATAATAATAATAATATTCTAGAAGGTGGCTTAGTGATTAGCACTGTGGCCTCGCAGCTCCAGGATTAAGGGCTTGATTCCCTCCATGGATCCGTGTGTGTGTCCTGCATCCTGTCCAGGATGTACCCAACCTTGTATCCAATTGAACAATTAAGGTGATATAGACAAGAGCTTTGACAAGGAGCCATTTTTGAACAGAGTCTGTTTCTCTAATTCAATGCAAAGAGCAGGATTCCCCATCCGAATTTCGCAAACATTTCAAGTGTTGAGTGTACTGTAGATCACACTTATTCTTGCAGAAACCGCCAGCCTCCTGATTTGAATCACCGTCGCCATATTTGCAAATAATGAGACTGAACCGTGAGTGCAAATAGTGAGACTCTCGCTGCTCTGCCCCAAATAATTATTCCTTACAGTTGGCTTATTTTGGATGGGGCCTGTCTCTCACACAAAAGAGGTTTTTCTCACACAGGGAATTAGTTTCATCATCCTCAAATCCGAAAGCTCTTAGTTCTCCCCTCTGTTTGCTTGCACGGTCTTGTGGTGTGTCTGTAAGGGTTGTTGTCCTCCTCAGCCTTTCGTCCGTTGGCGCTCGTGTCAGATGTTAGTTTATGGGTGCAGACATCGAGCATCGTTGTAACAGCTGGCTGGGAGGCATTTCAAATCGTGACCGTTTCAAGGGGACTCGAGTCGTTCGAGATGCAACCACTCTGAGGGCTCATTATCAATAGCTGCTGGTGTAATTTTATCCCAGATTCTTGGCTTGAGTGTGCAGTGTGTTCTGAGTGGGTAGTCGTACCATGTTTTGTGTGTGTGCGTGCTTTAAATCGCTTTAAATAAAGCCAGGCTACTTAACATGTACCCTGCATCCATATTTGTAGCCATCATGATTGCAGCAGTTAATCATAAACAAGGTGGTAATTACGCCAACCTATTTGTGATCTATTTTAATAATTTGGGAGATGTTTTATAAATAACGCATATAAATTAAGCGTGTCTTCTGTACCAGCGCTATGTTCCGGTCTTACACTGAGTACGTCCATGGGGAATTCACTAGCCTTGAGATAAGAGGAACTCTATATAGAAGCCTCCTAGCTATCTGAAGTCGTCCAGTCCTGCTGTAGAGCCCCAGCTTTTGTTTGCTCCTTATTTTCCTCACCATAATAGCACTGATGGCAGCGCCGGAGTGCGTAATACAGGCTGTAAATGCCACACTTATTCCTTTGTGTAGACGCTCAGACGCTCTTTTTTTTTTTTCCTTCCCGCTCTAAGTGCATTGACTTTGAGTGTGTATGGACGCACACTAATAATATGATCATTATCAGCTTTTGGACAGATTGTGTAAGTGCTTGTGCAAGTATAGTTGTGATGCCTTAAATCAGATTAAAGGTCTTATCAGACATCAGGAAATCCATTTCGGATGCATAGATTGTAACCTAGTAATTGGGTTTTTTTCGGCATTAACACCGTAAATCCGAAGGCTGTTTTTTTTTTTCATCATCTTTATGCGCGCCCAAACGTAAACATGTAGAAGAGACTAAATGAGCTAGGGAATTCACAGTGACGGTCTATGGGGACCGAGCACTTTTTGCAATTTCTCTTTGCAGTTGACACAAAACCCTGAAGAGACCATGCATGAACATTTTGTACGTTTTTTTTTTTATCCCGCTCAAATGCATTCTGAAAGTCGTTCTTTTTTTTTATTTTAATGTCACTCTGACATTCATTTTTACATTCATTCATTTCACAGATGATTTTATTCAAAATAGCGACCGAGCGAACCGCGCAAATGATGCTTAATGACCTTAATCAAGAACCCTAAAAGTAGCAGCTTGGCTTTACCGTGATTCAAACTTCAAACTTTCAAATCAATCGCCCAGAACCCTAACCGGCATTAGAAACCCAGTTACGGGGATGATACTGAAGGATATTCTTGTAAAAGCTGTAGGGCTCCACCACCATTGGTGCTTGAAACCCTGAAACACACAGCAGGAAGAATTTCACGTCACCTTTTTCTCATGAATCAGGTTTAGTGCTTTATGAGTCTGTACAAAAAAAACCCTGATGTACTGTTACGTTCAGTATGTACACGGCCTCTTGGGGATTTGAATGGATTACAGTACTGTGCAAAGTCCCGAGCCCCCTTATTTCTTCATATTTTGCTTCCAAAGAGCCAGACTTTCTTGTATTTCTAATGAAGTCCTGAGGAATAGCACTCCAGGCTTCCTGAAGCTCTCTTTCTTTCTTTTTTTTCCCTCAAATTTTCCCCTTGCCTCTCGTTTTCAGATGTTTTTTGTTTGTTAAGCCTCATTCAAGCATTTAACATAAGGCATGATCTAGCGAGAAACAGGTGTGGATGATTATAGCTGATCAGGCTAATTAATAAGCAATAGGTGATTAATACACTGGTTGGAAGAGACGAGCGGGGAAATGAGGCCGCTGCCGAGGTTGTTACGTAAACACCCTTTTTTAATTTATTGTACTGAACATCATTTCATTTAATCTAATTTAATATGAAGAAATGAGCGGGGGCCTCATTTCTTAACTCTATCCGCGGATGAGATTAATTCTTCCAATCACACCTGGCCTGCCGGCTCTTCAGTCTTTCACCAAGGGGCTTTGAAGGCTTACAAAGATCCTACAAACGATTGTCAGTAGAAAAATTAGTGTGCGAAACTCAAGAGCTCTTCGTTCTTTCTCACACACACACACACACACACACACACACATTGACTCAGCAGGAGCAGGTCTTGCTGGAAGAACGGAATTCCTGGACGCAGCATCTCCAGCATTGACCGTAACTGAAAAATGAGACTGGTATAACGTGGCATGAGATAAAAGCGATGATTAAAACAGGGATCGGTCGTCTTCTACACATCTAAACTGAAGATACACAACCTTAAGCCCTCTGTGCTATTGCTATTCACACCAGCAATTTACAGTGCAATAATAGCTGTCTATCTTCCTATCTGTTTTTTTTTTTTTTTTTTTAATATTCTTATATGCTGCTGCTCTCTCATATGCCTTTTATGAGAGTTAATTTGCATACGCATTTGGCTCGGCTCGGCACAATTATGCTGTCTAGCTCGTCCTGATGCTGTTCTAATTATGTAGTTATCCATACTGTCCCATGTAATTTCGCCGTATCGTGCTGTTCTTGTACTTCTGCACTGTGATCTTGTCGAACACTTGTTGCGCAATTTGTACTTTATGTCGTTGTGTGTGTGTGTGTGTGTGTGTGTGGATCGTAGAGACACTACCTCCTTTTCCTTTTTTTTCCCCATCTATCTTTCTCTCTCAGAATGTGGTTTATTTAACGCTCGTCTCAGAAAGCACTTTGACCCCCGGTCAGGGTCACTGTGCATCTGGCCTCGGATACACTAGGCTTGAGATGGACGCCGGTATATCAGCCTACACCACATAGTACACACACACAGACTCAGTCACACCTGGGAGGTAATTTAGAATCGCCAGTCTACCTACAACAATGTTTTTAGACAAAGAAAAAAAAACTAAACAAGGCAGACAATGTGGGAGCATTACAGACAGTAACCCTGGCTCGGGTTCAAACCAAGAACTCGGTTCACATTATTCATCTAAGTTCGCCTTGTCCAGGCTTTTGCTCATTTCTTCAGCGTGGTCTGCTTACTACAGCAATATCAGCATCCTCATCTGTAATACAGCTTGGATTTGTTTAACAAACAAAAAAAACACCAAAAAAAAAAAAAAAAAGCAGGTGTAAGTGTTTTGCACTTTGTACTGTCTTTATTTTTGGCTGTGATCTGTATATCAGTATATCTTGATTAGTTACAGCTCTTGTTCAGGTCTAAGATAGGCCTGACTTCAATATATACTTATTTCAAAAGAAAACATCTCATACAGTTGAAGATTATACAGTATAAAAAAAAAATGCAATTGCTGTATGTTGTGTTTAGCACTGTTGCCCAAGCTGAACCAGGGTCCGGGTTCGATTCCGCTTCAGGTCCGTGTGCATGTCCAAATGAACGTAATCTTTCGTGGGGTAAATATGAGGACCTCAATTAGTGTACTATACCAAATTCTCATGAACTACTGTATATACGGCAGATACAAAAAGCCGGTTATTCCAAAAGAATGAAGATTTTGCGATACGTGCAACAATTGCATGGAAGATGGAAAACATGTATTACAATGTCAAATACAGTTATCGTAAAAATGAAATGATTTTACAGACTAATCCTCTTTGAGCCGAAGGGTTATAGACAAGTCTGAAATCTGCACGCACTTGACCGGAACTCGTCTGTAAATATAACCACTAAACAATAATAATAATAATAATAATAATAATAATAAATTAATTTTAGTTAGTTTGTGTCCACTTTAGTCTCGGATTCCTGGTCTCATCTGGCAGCAGTGTAACGTGATGTGGTCTTGTGGCCTCGTGGTATCGCATCCACCTCAAGGTTTTAACGTATCGAACGTTCTGAGAAGCTTTCCTGCTCAGCCTGGCTGTAAGGCGAGAACACTTGAGTTACTGTAGCTGTCAAAGCGTTCTCCATCTTATTGATTCCCTCTCATCAGCGAGGTGCTCACGGAACTGCTGCTGCTCATTGGCTGTTTTTTATTTTATTTTTTTAGCTGGAAATTCTAGTTATTGTTTGTTGTGTGTAAAAAAATAAATAAAAAAAAAACGGAGATGAGCAAATCGGGAAATACATATTAAAAAAAAGATAAAAAAGCCCAGCTGGCACCAACAACCATGTCATCATCAGAGTCACTCAGACTATTTTCTTCACTGGGATGTTTGATGTGAACATTAGGTGAATTTGGATTTGCATGGTGTTTAAACGTTGCCACACGATTGGCTGATACCAGGAGAATGTGGGTACGAGGTGTTGTACATCCTGGCCAGGGTGCCGATCCATCGCAGGACAGTTACACACTGTAGGCAATCTGGGAACGAACGCCAATTAGCCTAATCTGCATGTCTTTGGACTGTGGGAGGAAACTGCAGTACCCAGAGGAAACCCACCAAGAACATGCAAACTCTACGCACACAGACCCGAGCCGGGTCCTGGATCCTTTAGGTGCAAGGCTACACCTGCTTTACTACCACAAGGCGCCCTCGCTGCCCACTACACCCATAGGCCACACTTCTTTTACTGCCCAACAAACACAGGCCACACCTGCCCAACAAATCTGTACGTCACATCCCTTTCACTGCCCAATACACCCATCCTTTACTTTCCGAACAAACCCACCTCCTTAACCAATAGACCACATCTTTTTCACTGCCTAACAGATACATAGGCCACACCTCCTTCTCTACCCAGTAGACATATAAGCCACACCTCCTTCACTGCCCAACAAACCCACCCCTTTACTGCCAACGGACACATATGCCACACCTCCTTCACTGCCCAACATACCCATAGGCGACACCGACTTCAGTGCCCAAAGGACACACAGGCCACACCTTTTTCATTGCCTAACAGATACATAGGCCACACCTCCTCCTTCACAAACAACAAACCCATAGGCCACACCTCTTTCAGTGAACCATGCGGCCCGTATAGCCAGACCTTCTTCACGACAGTTTACATGAACTCAGCCCCCACCCCCACCCCTCATTCACTGGGACGGATATTTATAGATACCATATTCACACACTTGGACCAATTTAAATTTGTCAATCTGCTGTACCCACAAGACTACCTACATTCTAGAATATTTCTGGGAAGTGGGAGCAGCTAAACAACCCAGAGGAAACCCACACAGACACACGGAGAACACGTGATGCTGTGGGGTTAATATGATGAGGTTTCTAAATAACAGTATATTAGTAATATGCGTAGGGGCTCAGTCAGACACACATAAACAACACATGCTGAGGCGCACACACACGCACCCGCACAAGCACACACACACGCACACGAACCTGCTGCGCTAAATACTCACAGACATCAAATAGAAAACCCACTGAGAGCCCAGTGAGAGTGTGTGTTTGTGAAAGAGATGGAAAGCGGGCTATCAAGAGTAGCAGAAAGCTTACTGGCAGCATTTTTCACTGCAGCCCTCGAGCCTTCAGCCGGACTGCCATTTACACTTTACACACACCATAGACACACACACACACACACGCACGCATGCGCACAAGCTACAGGAACACAGCCTGTTTTTTCTTTGCTGCATACCCTGACATTTGTCCGGTTCTCCTGCTAAGGCTGTGAATCCGCTATGACGGATATTTCACTGCGTCCGTGCACCTCAATCAGCACCATTTTGAATTTCATGAGGACATCTGGTTATGGGGAAATAAAAACAATCCCCTCTCTTGGCTCTAGCTTTAGAAGTGTTTACTGACTGCACATGAGTTAAGTCAATTCCATTTCGATTGTCGTTCTATCATCGGACATAAACGGGGCGTAGGAGGATAACAATTTTAAAAAATATTCAAAAAGAGAAATTTTAACGTCATCTTCTTTAATTTACTTAGCGCCTTTATTGCGCCGCTGCTATTTCAATAAACATTTGAGATTGGAGTTGTAATACGGAGTCGTACGGAGTAAGTTTCTCAGAGTTATAACTTACAGTACACGAGTTAAAGCTTAGAACAAAATGCAAATGAACATAATATTAAACAACATAAACAAGGTTACAAGAATAGTAACCAATTAATATTTAAAAGAAAGTTCTTTAGAGATTTATGTCTACTTTAACAATGCCTTTTTATGTTGTTTTTAGTTCAGTTCATCCTAATGAATTTGTGGCTCATTATTCTGAAAGATGCAGTAACTGTGCGCTATTTAAAGGTTCTTTTAAAGTCATGATATTTAACTGCTTTGAAAAATAATGAAAAATAATAAAGAAAAACTGACTAAGATGTATTAATATATTGACACAATTATATTGTTTAATACTGAATTTACAGAAACCATTTGATCAGAATATTATATAGTCCAGGGTCGAGTGTTTGATTCCCACATAGGTGTGGCCTGTGTGTCGGTTGGGCAGTGAAGGGGTGTGACCTATACTCACCTAAAGGATTATTAGGAACACCATACTAATACGGTGTTTGGCCCCCTTTCGCCTTCAGAACTGCCTTAATTCTACGTGGCATTGATTCAACAAGGTGCTGAAAGCATTCTGTAGAAACGTTGGCCCATATTGATAGGATAGCATCTTGCAGTTGATGGAGATTTGTAGGATGCACATCCAGGGCACGAAGCTCCCGTTCCACCACATCACAAAGATGCTCTATTGGGTTGAGATCTGGTGACTGTGGGGGCCATTTTAGTACAGTGAACTCATTGTCATGTTCAAGAAACCAATTTGAAATGATTGGAGCTTTGTGACATGGTGCATTATCCTGCTGGAAGTAGCCATCAGAGGATGGGGACATGGTGGTCATAAAGGGATGGACATGGTCAGAAACAATGCTCAGGTAGGCCGTGGCATTTAAACGATGCCCAATTGGCACTAAGGGGCCTAAAGTGTGCCAAGAAAAGATCCCCCACACCATTACACCACCACCACCAGCCTGCACAGTGGTAACAAGGCATGATGGATCCATGTTCTCATTCTGTTTACACCAAATTCTGACTCTACCATTTGAATGTCTTAACAGAAATCGAGACTCATCAGACCAGGCAACATTTTTCCAGTTTTCAACTGTCCAATTTTGATGAGCTCGTGCAAATTGTAGCCTCTTTTTCCTATTTGTAGTGGAGATGAGTGGTACCCGGTGGGGTCTTCTGCTGTTGTAGCCCATCCGCCTCAAGGTTGTGCGTGTTGTGGCTTCACAAATGCTTTGCTGCAGACCTCGCTTGTAACGAGTGATTATTTCAGTCAAAGTTGCTCTTCTATCAGCTTGAATCAGTCGGCCCATTCTCCTCTGACCTCTAGCATCAACAAGGCATTTTCGCCCACAGGACTGCCGCATACTGGATGTTTTTCCCTTTTCACACCATTCTTTGTAAACCCTAGAAATGGTTGTGTGTGAAAATCCCAGTAACTGAGCAGATTGTGAAATACTCAGACCGGCCCGTCTGGCACCAACAACCATGCCACGCTCAAAATTGCTTAAATCACCTTTCTTTCCCATTCTGACATTCAGTTTGGAGTTCAGGAGATTGTCTTGACCAGGACCACACCCCTAAATGCACTGAAGCAACTGCCATGTGACTGGTTGATTAGATAATTGCATTAATAGGAAATTGAACAGGTGTTCCTAATAATCCTTTAGGTCAGTGTATGTGTCTGCTGGGCAGTGAAGGGGTGTGGCCTATGTGCCTATGTGCCTTGTTGGTCTCAACAAAGAAGGCATGGCTTCCTGCCTGTCTGAATCGTGGCCTCTTTGCTTGTTACCCATTGAAGAAAATGTGTCCCCTGCTCCTCAGAGCACCGATTGCACTTTTACTGAATCACATCATATCACATCATTTCAAATTAATCAACCTCTAAATCCCATTATGTTAAATTACTGCCTGCTTTGGATCTATCCGTCATACTTTGGATCATTGAGCACACCAAGATGCGCAACACACACTCGTATCATTAAACGCTGATGTTATGTTAAGTAAGGAATCACTGGAATGTTTATATGCTTCTGACAAGTACAGACAATAAACTCGCGAGTGGTCTTAAAACGTTGCTCCATTGTGACATTTTAATATTTTTGACATTTTTATATTCCCGGTCGGGTTACCCCCGAGTCACTACAGTATGTAATTGTTTTCATCTCGGGCAGCTATGTGTCGGCCCTCTCATTCCAGCTCTTGCTCCGACTTCGCGCATCCTTCCCTTTTCCTTTATCTTCTTTGATCTTTATCATATCAGACCGAAAAGAGAAGTGCTGCTCGTTATTTGTCCTGGCAGCGTCCCAGGAGTTCTTGGTACTAAATGTCAGTCACTCATGAGGATTTTGACCCTGTGAAGATGTAGAATAGAGCACTGGGGAGATGAGCGTCGACACTAACCTTTTGTTCTCCAGAACATGGACGTATTGATTAATGCGAGGCTGTGATACGTCTTTGCCTTTTGTGTTAGTACAGGTGTGCGCGCTTCCCTGCACGTGCGGCTTTAATGAATTACCAGCATTCATTTGTATAATTTAACACCCTGTCTTTGTGCATTTGAGTGTGAAGAGCACAAGCGCCGACAAGGCCAGTGTAAAGGAGCGTGAGAAGGTGAAGGCCGTAGACCTGAATGATCTCTCTCTCTCTCTCTCTCTCTCTCTCTCAGCGATTACTGACTGCGTGATGTGAAAAGAGGCTTATTGGAGTCACGTTTCAGTGCCTTCCATCTCTTTACGTCTGGTCACGTACGGAACCGGCCGCTGCCTCCAAACGCAGACATCTCTTGCGATTTTTGAGGAATTAGCATTGGCGATTCTGAGTTTCACATCGATTCTGCAGACTTGGCAGCATGAACAGACGAGGAAAGCAGCAGATGATGCGGGAAATACTGTAATGCGTCCTGCTTGGTGACTTACATTTCAGGCTTTTTGATGCCTGGGTGCACCTGGGACAGCTCACACAAGGATACGCGTCCTTGGTTGAGACATTCTCTCTCGCTCTTTCTCAAACACACACACACACACACACACACAGGGCAAGTTTCACTGCTTGTCGTCATGAATCAGAGATTTACATCTGCCAGTCTATCACGTTTTTTGATCTCGCTTCCTTATCAGGATGCAGACAAGCCAGTCAAAGTCAAGAGATTGTGGACTATCACTTGGTATGCTCAAGGCACGAAACGACAGCGAGACAGAACACGTGTGAAACACGTCCGTCTGGTGAAAATGGCAGCGCTTCTGTCGGTGTGTGCTGTTGGGTCGTGACCCCCCCCCCCCCCCTTCTCCGCCCTCTCCTTTGCGTGGTGACCTCCTGGGAAAACAGTGAGCTCCGTGATGGACTGATGCTAAAAGACCGAGGCTGAGAGACACAGGAAGAGAAGGGAAGGAGGGTTAGATGAATGGTTGCCTGGCAACAGAATGAGGCAGTCAAAGGGAGCTTTTGGTTCGCCTTCTGTTACATGTCCTGAGCAGGACTGTCACATGTCAAAAGAGGGGATTATGGGATGGCTGCCGCATGTTTTTTTTTTTTTTTTTCTTCTGGAGAAAGAATCCGCAAGAAGGGGCTGAGAACCTGACGTACGTAATCGAGGCACGATCTGGATAAGAACTACGGATTCAGAGCGGCACGCTCATTGTTCTAAAAATACAAAAGAACGTGTAGAGTTAAGTCAGGGAAGAGGAGGATCAGAGAGAGGAGAAGCAGTGAGAGTAACATGAAGTTTCAGTGAATGAGAGCGAGAGAGAAAGAGAGAAGTGTTACACCTCAGGTGCAAGCGAATTTTCATGCTTCCATGCCCACATTAGCGTTTGTGGATTTGTGTGGGTTTGTGTTGATGAGCCATGCTAATCCTTCAGAGCACCAAAGCAACCCCACCAACACACTCACATCTATCTATCTATCTATCTATAACATACAGATACAGTATATCAGTTTAGTGAACCATAATGTCTCTACTCTTATTATATCTGATAGTACATCCATCCATCCATCCATCCATCCATCCAACAATCTGCTGTCTTTTCTCATTTCATCCATCCACCTAACCATTCAACATTTACTGTCACTCTAATTATCCAACATCTACCACCCATCCATCAATCCCCTGCCTCCCTTTCCTTTATTCATCCATCTTTAAACTCATCCTTGCTCTTTAAAATGGCCTACTCTCCCGTCATCTCATCAGTCTAACCATTTAATATGTACCATGCATTCGTCCAACCATCCATCATATCCATCTATCAATCCACCCACTTTCCACCCATTCCTTTATCTAGCCGTTCTTCAACAATCCACCAATCCACTACCCCTATTCCTGTATTCACACTTTATAAAACACCATCAGTAACCCTGCTTCCATCCTACAAACCACCCTACGTTCCATCCATTACTCCATCCATATAGTATCTTCCACCTAGTTCTTTATTCCATCCATCTATTCACATCCATGTTCTTATAAACACCCAATCTCTGAACCTCACTGTACATCCACCCTTTCAGCCATCCACTCTCTGCTCTCCCACTATCCATCTGCCCATTTTTACCCAATTACCCAGTGCCTAACATCACCCCAATTATCCAACATCTTCCATCCACCTAATTATTTAACATCTACCATCCACCCAATTATCCAGCATCTACCGTCCACCTAATTATCTAACATCCACCATCCACCTAATCATCCAGCATCTACCATTCACCTAACCATGCAACAATTACCACCCACCTAAGCATTCAAAATTTACCTGTTCCCTAATGATCTTATACCTGGCATCCATCAAGCCACTGCCAATCTTTATTTCTGTATTCATACAACTTTAAACACATACTTGCTCTAAAAAACCTCTACAAAACTGCTTAACTACCCATCAAATCTACCATCCACCTACTGTATTTTTCACTGATTCATTTATCTAGACAAATTTCAACAGCCAACAATCCACTGCCGTTACTGTAATGGCAATCATCCATCCATCCATCCATCCATATTCCCTCCATCATTCCACCTACCCAACCACATCTATCAACTTTACTTCCATCCTACATTCCATCTACTTCTCCATACTGTAAATGCACAGTATGTTCTTACCTAGTTCTTTTATACATATATTTAAACCCATCCATCCATACATCCATCCACTTATTTTCCAGTGATTCATTTATCTAGACATATTTCAACAGCCAACAATCCACTGCTGTTACTGTAATGGCAATCATCCATCCATCCATCCATCCATCCATCCATATTCCCTCCATCATTCCACCTACCCAACCACATCTATCAACTTTACTTCCATCCTACATTCCATCTACTTCTCCATACTGTGTATGTTTCCCACCTAGTTATATATTTAGACCCATCCATTCATCCATCTATCTATCTCTCCAGCGATCCATACTTTCATCAACCCTGTGTGTACCAGGGACAGCACACAGAAGGATATGTGAAACTCTCTCTGTCTCTCTCTCTTTCCCCTCTCTCTTTTCTCTCTCTGCCTCTTGTGAAATATGTGGTGACACACAAATAAATTCCTCCATCCCTCCATTCATACATACAGCCAGAAGCAGCTGGAAACAGTGTAGCACTCTCAGCATCGCTCCTCCATGGTGGAATTGTTGTGATAATCTGTCGTCACTCAGGCCCTGCTTAACTGTTAACGTTCTGCTTTCTGTTGTGAGCAGTCATTTTAAAGCAAGCAGTTTGGATTTAAAAAAAAAAAAAAGGGGCCTTCCTTCATTGTATTGCATGAAACACGTTACGGCACATGTATTCATTCGTGCCCCTTGGAGAGCGCTTCAACTCTGTGCACAAGCTGCAGAAATTGCTTTCTATTGTGAGCAGTGCGCCGAGTCTATAATGCCTGGAGTGGCACGCTCCCTCTCTCAACCTTCCCACCTGCATATCAGATTAGTGCAGGAATGGGGCAAGTCTATTGAATTTTAGTCACATTGCTTTGGGTGGAAGTTGAGTGTGTAATTCGAGTGTGTGTGTGTGGTTGAAAGAAAAAAAAGTGTGCGAGCGTTGTAGAACGTGCACACACCCTCACTCCATGTCTAAGCGGCACCGGCCGCGTCCTAGATACCCCCCCCCTCGCCCCCCGCCCCTCGGCCCCCGCCCCTCGGCCCCCCACTCTCTGCTATCTCTCTTCTAGAGCTCAGGCTCTCATCATGTTAAAGTGCCTCGCTGCAGCAGCATCATCTCACACCTCCCTGTTTTTATCATCCGTCATCGTAGCACACACAGTTTAATCAAAAAAGATACACACGAGATGAGAAAACAATGGTCTGTGGAAATCATTCATCTAGTCCACTGCATCCCTCTCACTGGGAACGACATGTGCCGAAGCACCTCTGAGTCACGGCGCAGCTGGGTGGAGATGGAATATGGATGAGCGGGTGTCACCGAGCTCTGTTCCACGCGAGGGAAGACGCCTAGGAAGGGAAGATGAGTCACTCAAAGGGGAAGCAGGAACGCCGATGAGGAGTTGGAAGTGGGACGGGAGAATTTGGTGGAGATCAAAGCAGGTGTATTTCAGCGTCTTCTCCTGTCTCGTTTCTGTCATATGTCTTGCTCTCTGTCTCTTTTCTCGGTTGGAGATATTTTAAATTTCGTCGCTCTCTCTACTAAAAAAAACATGACTTTATCGTTGCGCGCTCTCTCTCTCACGGGTCAGGTCAATTATTGATTTGGCATGATTGCTCTTTTTCTCTTTTTAATATTGTAAGGCTGAATGAGTTCACACTTCGGGGTGTTCCATTATAGGATAATAATCAGCAACAAAGTTCTAATAACAGTTTTATTCCTCGTATCCAACACCAATTTCTCACTGCTAATATATTTTTTTTTGTCAATGAATAAAATCTTGCTTTTTATTAATCTCCAAAATAACGTATAAAACCTTATGTATGTACCATCCACGAATATATCTGTCATTTCTTTCTTTTTTTTTTGGATTTTTTCCCCGATTTTCTCCCCCGAATTTAGTTGTGTCCAATTCCTCCCCGTCACTAGGGGGCTCCCACATTAAGGCTACTACTACCACTCAGCCGGAGGGCCGAAGACTATCACGTGTTTCCTCCGAACTACGTGACGCCAGACGACTGCCTCTTTTCGAACTGCTCTCTCGCGCACCGTTGGGGGCGGAGTAACACACTCGGAGGACAGCGCTATCCGCTCCCTCCGTTGCGTGAGCTCACAGACGCCCCTGACTGGCTGTAGAGCCGTGAATGTGCGAGCACTAAGTACCTCTCATCCCTCCCCTCTGAGAGAGCTCGACCAATCAGCTCTCTCTAGACCTCCGGCTGCGGATTCGAACTGGTGATCTCCGGATGATAGGGCGAGTACTTTACCATATGGAGGCCCATATCCATTGTTTCTGTGGCTGTTATGTACAGGGTCGTGTTGCCAGCTTGATGCCCGGTCGTATCAAAGCACTTGATGGTAAAGGACCCAAAAGTCAAGGGTCCGACTGCGGCAACCCGGCAGTGTCGGGGCTCCAACCGGGGACCTCCTGGTCAGCAGTGCACCACATAAACCATGGAGCTACCACTACCTCTAACGTACCTAATAGCAGTTATATACTAGTCGTTGTCTAGTCACCACCAACTCTTTTTTTTTTTTTTAGTTTTGAAGACAAAATTATGCAGCTTGTTTTTCCCATAATGGAAATCAGTTAAAGTTAAACTTACTTCTGACTGTTACAAAGTACTGAAACTGGAGACTCCTTCCACTCTCTCATCATCTACCGCTTAATCCTGTATTGAGAGTCGCGGGGGGCCTGGAGTCTATCCCAGGAGACTTAGGGCACAAGGTGGGGTGCATCCTGGACAGGGTGCCAATCCATCACTGGCTCACTCATTCATACACTACGGCCAATTTGGGAACGCCAATTAACCTAACCTGCATGTCTTTGGACTGTGGGAGGAGAACGGAGAACCCGGAGGAAACCCACCAAGCATGGGGAGAACATGCAAACTCCATGCACACAGACGGCGAGGTGGGAATCGAACCCGGACCCTGGAGGTGCAAGGCGCCACTGTTAACCACTACACCACCATGCCGCCTAGACTCCTTCCAATTAAAAAAAAAAAAAAGACTTAAATCAAGAATCTCAAACAAAACATCACATATTACTCGCTGCTACACTACAGCAGCATAGTCTGAGCTGCTGTTACAGAAAATTAATCATCATGTCCTTTTTAATTACAAGCATGTCTACGTACTGTACTGTATGTAGGTATAAATGCTTAAAACAAATACTTCAATGACAAAGTTGGGAATGTAATGCAACTTGAGAGTAACATTGTTAGGTTGCCATCTCCATTAATCTCAGTTCATTAGATAACACGGTGCCCTTTTTATGACCTTTAAAAGCTTTTGACATTTTCTCTCATTCAGTGCTGAAAAGGTTGTCAGGTGCTGGAATGACGTGAGGAAGATTTTTTTTTGGAAGTTGTGGCCGGATCTCAGTTTTAAGGAGTACCTCAGGGTTCGAGTTTAAGACTTTGTGTCATGATTTTACATCCTCACGTGGACAAAATTGTTGGTACCCTTCGGTCAATGAAAGAAAAACTCACACTGGTCACAGAAATAACTTTAATCTGACAAAAGTAATAAGTGGGCCTATATATAGGGCTACAGGTCGTCACTGTGTTGTTTGGTGACATGGTATGTACCACACTCAACATGGACCACAGGAAGCGAAGGAAAGATTTGTCTCAGGAGATTCGAAAGAAAATTATAGACAAGCATGTTAAACATATTATTCAGAAATTTAAGATCCATGGGACTGTAGCCAACCTCCCTGGACGTGACCAAGGGAGGAAAATTCATGACAAATCAAAGAGACGGATAATCCCAATGGTAACAAAAGAGCCCAGAAAGACTTCTAAAGAGATCCAAGGTGAACTTCATGCTCAAGGAACATCAGTGTCAGATCGCACCATCCGTCGTTGTTTGAGCCAAAGTGGACTACATGGGAGACGACCAAGGAGGACATCATTGTTGAAAACAAATCATAAAAATATGCCAAACTACATGTTGACAAGCCACAAAGTTTCTGGGAGAATGTCCTATGGACAGATGAGACAAAAATGGAACTTTTTGCCAAGGCACATCAGCTCTATGTTCACAGACGGAAAAATGAAGCATATGAAGAAAAGAACACTGTCCCTACTGTGAAACATGGAGGAGGCTCTGTTATGTTCTGGGGCTGCTTTGCTGCATCTGGCACAGGGTGTCTTGAATCTGTGCAGGGTACAATGAAATCTCAAGACTATCAAGGGATTCTAGAGAGACATGTGCTGGCTAGTGTCAGAAAGCTGGGTCTCAGTCGCAGGTCATAGGTCTTGCAACAGAACAATGACCCAAAACACACAGCTAAAAACACCCAAGAATGGCTAAGAGGAAAACATTGGACTATTCTAAAGTGGCCTTCTATGAGCCCTGACCTCAATCCTATTGAGCATCTTTGGAAGGAGCTGAAACATGCTGTCTGGAAAAGGCACCCTTCAAACCGGAAACAACTGGAGCAGCTTGCTCATGAGGAGTGGGCCAAAATACCTGCAGAGAGGTGCAGAAGTCTCATTGACAGTTACAGGAATCGTTTGATTGCAGTGATTGCCTCAGCAGGTTGTGCAACAAACTATTAAGTTAGGGGTACCATCATTTTTGTCCAGGCCTGTTCCATGAGTTAATTTTTTTTTTTATAATTCCGTTGAAGCATGGTTGAAAAGCAATGTCTGACTTTCATTGGTTAACATTCATCGAATTCTTATTTATTATTACTTTTGTCAGGTTAAAGTTATTGCTGTGACCATTGTGAGTTTTTCTTTCATTGACCGAAGGGTACCAACAATTTTGTCCACTTGTGTATATGAATAACAACCAGTGTTGGGTACAGCACGACAGAGTCCATTTCTATAGGGAGTCAAACTGAGACTTTATCTATATAATCCTCTGCTACACTAATGCACTTATCCTCACTAGTGCTTGGACACCATCAAGGTAGAAAGTATTCTCAGAAACGTCGGCCTCCCAGCAACTCCTTTAATGTTTCTAGCATGTCTCGGAGCGAGGTCAGGATTGTATGAGGGATGTGGCAATAACTTCCAGTCGAGTTCCTGTAATGTGCAAGTGGTGTTGGTGAATGATTGTGTGTACAGTTCCTGGAGACAGATGGGTCTCTTTTGCAAGTTGGCGACATGTCACCCATCGATTTTCAAGGATCAGGCGCTCCACTCGCTGAATGTCAACTGCCGTCAGCTCTGAGCCACCTCGGACATGTCATTCACAGACTTGTAGCCTACTTTAAAACATTTGCACCATTCATATGTTTCACGGCGGTTAAGAGTCTCATGACTCATCTCATCATCAGTTTTATACATTGTCTTATTAGCACTGGCAGCTTGAAGAAGCCCGTCTTCTGGAGTTTGCATGCTCTCCCCGTGCTTGGTGGGTTTCCTCTGGGTACTTCGGTTTCCTACAACAGTCCAAAGACATGTAGGTTAGGCTAATTGGCGTTCCCAAATTAACCTTAGTGTGTGAATGAGTGAGTGAGTGTACTGTATGTGTGTGTGCCTTTTCCAGGGTGTACCCTGCCTTGTGTCTCCTGGGATAGGCTACAGGCCCCCCGTGACCCTGAATACAGGATTAAGCGGTATAGATGATGAGTGAGTGAATCACAGTAACACTATATTCAAAAGATTTGGGATAATGCAATTCCGTGCTTTCTGTATCTTCTCTATTAAAAAGTAAGACTAAATTTTGCACTCAAATTAATGCACCGGCTGGAGATTGTGTTAATCTCTGATTGGATGCATTTCAAGTTTCACCACTAAGCAAATTAATGAATTTGAATAAATGGACAGATTGGGGTATATATCATAGACAAGGGTCTTAACTGATACAAAAAAAAACGATGGAGTATTTGATTCGGTTCTTGTCTATAGAGACATGATTTTACATTACTGCACGTCTCATCATCCTTAAAATGCGATTTTGTGTATCACACTGTAATTATCTTCCTTGGTGGTTATTTAGGATTACCCCTCTAACAATGTATAGCGGGATGCGGTAGAAGAGCAGAGCAGAGTGCCGACGCTTGGGATCTTCCACACAGCGATTTAAGCGTCGGAACAAAAGAAAGTCCGAGGGGAGAAGAACAATACGGAGGGTTTAACAGTAACAAACGGAGACAACAAAGCACCAGATAACTCAGAGAGAGGAAAACACCGAAGGGCTTGGCACGGCACACATGCAGTAAGACACGGGTTTAAATAGTCTTATGAATGAGGAACAGGTGCATGTCATAACCTCTGAGCGCAGTGATCAGCTGCGACATCATTACGGGGATGAATCTTTTGCTTTACATTTGTGTTGCTCCCCGGATTGTTCCCCAGTGGGCATGCAGCATGTGACAGGACTTCGTTTCTTTGGTCTACTCTATCTAACACTGTTGGTGAAACTTCACTTTGTGCTCTGGGTTCAAAAGCGTTCATTCGTTGATGGATTCGTTCATTCATTCATTCATTCATTTTTTTGTGCGCTTACTGTGGACTAGATAAGTCCAGACATTGAATCCCATACCATAAATTTCAGAATTCAAAATGTTCCAGACAATTTCAGGCCAGTTTGTGGATTTGTAGATTTATAGACCTGGGGGAAACCACCAAAGGGTATCCTTTTGAATTGCCTGGACCACCTCTTCTCACTTTTGGCTTTAACCTGGAGGTCATCGGGTTATTTTTTTGCTGTTGAGCTTATAGAAACTTAATGGAGCCCACAGTATGCAATTTTTTTTGTTCCTGAGCTTTGGAGTTTTGGTCCCAGCACATGACCATGAGATTGGTAGAGGGGTGTAGACTGACCAGTGAACAGACAGACTTGCCTACAAACTGAGCTTCTAGCTTCAGTGGTCTTTGCTCCATTTCGTCAATTTATCTGCTGCTGCTTCTTTTTTGAAGCTCATCTGAGCATGGCAGAGGCTCGGTTCTATGTCTAGTTTCTTTTCACTACTGCAGTCTTCACTGCTATTTTTGGCTTCTGACTGAAGAAGAAGGGTTGAATCCCTCTGCACATTGCAGTATGCAGTGACATAGCAGAGCAGTTTTTTATTGTGTAACTATGATGGCATGACCAGTGTGGACATGTATTAAACGGTGTGTGCAAAATGCTTTCCTGGTCACTAGGTTGGTCTTGAACTGCAACCTTTTTCTGCAGCTTGGACAACTGTCCATCCATCCATCCCCACTGCACACGTGGCATCGACCCAGTTGGAGTCTATTTTGTCTTTCCACTTGCATCACCTCGTCATCCTTCTTGTGCAGTGGTTGAGCTTGTGCTTGACGTAGGCGGTGGGATGGGTAGTCTGTGCGTTTCTTGACATGCTTTTAGTTTCTCTAGCCATAGTGGCTCTCTGTTCCTCCACAACTCACCAGACCATACTTGATGTTTTCTTTAAGTCTGATATAAAAGGCCGTCAGGGAAGACTTTTGTAGTTCTCCCCTGCCAGGATCTGGAGCTCTGCCCTGTATTCTGACACAGGTTGGGCTCCTAGTTTCAAGTCACTCTGTTCTCCCTTTCACTGACTGGATTATAAAAATGCAGCGGGAGGCTGATAGTTTCTACTAAGACACATGCTGGAGCTTTCTGATCCCACAGTGCTTCAACCCATGCCAGTGTCAGATGTGAAAGGAGCAACATGATAAATGGCTTTAAAACAGCAAACCCGAGGTTTCCCACAGGGAAAATACTACAGTTTATTATAGTAATTACTGCACACTGCAGTAAACTGTAGCATTTATTATAGTAATTGACTACATGCTGTAGTAAACTGCAACATTTACTATAGCAATGCACGACATGCTGTAGTAAACTGTGGCATTTACTATAGTAATTGACTACAGTAAACTGTAGTAGATTGACTGTAGTAAACTGTAGTATTTACTATATAACTGACTACATGCTGTAGTGAACGGTAGTATTTACTAAAGTTATTGACTGCACGATGTAGTAAACTAACAATTAGTATAGTAACTGAGTACATGCTGTAGTAAACTGTAGTATTTAATATAGCAATTAACTATACACTGAAGTAAACTGTAGTATTAATTAACTATATGCTGTAGTAAATGCTATAATAATTAATATATGCTGTAGTGTTTACTATAGTAACAGACTATACAAAGTAGTAAGGAGTAGTAATTAGTATAGTAAATGAACACACCATGTTGTAAACTACTAAATTGTACTATAGTTTATAGTAATTGACTGTACAATGTAGTAAATAGCAGTATTTACTATAGTAATTGACTACACAATGTAGTTAATTGTAACATATAGTAACTATCTATACAGTGTAGTAAACTGTAGTATTTATAATAGTAACTTGCTACACGCTGTAGTAAACTGTAGTAGTATTTAATAAAGTAATTGAATACACGCTGTAGTAAACTGTAGTGTTTTCTATAGTAATTGAATACATGCTGTAGTAAACTGTAGTATTTACTATAGTAATTGAATACACGCTGTAGTAAACTGTAGTATTTTCTATAGTAATTGAATACACGCTGTAGTAAACTGTAGTGTTTTCTATAGTAATTGAATATACGCTGTAGTAAACTGTAGTATTTTCTATAGTAATTGAGTACACGCTGTAGTAAAATGTAGTATTTAATATAGTAATTGAATACACGCTGTAGTAAACTGTAGTGTTTTCTATAGTAATTGAATACACGTTGCAGCAAACTGTAGTATTTACTATAGTAATTGAATACACGCTGTAGTAAACTGTAGTATTTTCTATAGTAATTGAATACACGCTGTAGTAAACTGTAGTGTTTTCTATAGTAATTGAATACACGCTGTAGTAAACTGTAGTATTTTCTATAGTAATTGAGTACACGCTGTAGTAAAATGTAGTATTTAATATAGTAATTGAATACACGCGTGCAGTAAACTGTAAATTCTGTAGAATATGTAGTACTATAAATTGAATACACGCTGTAGTAAACTGTAGTATTTTCTATAGTAATTGAATACACGCTGTAGTAAACTGTAGTATTTTCTATAGTAATTGAATACACGCTGTATTAAAATGTAGTATTTACTATAGTAATTGAATACACGCTGTAGTAAACTGTAGTATTTTCTATAGTAATTGAATACACGCTGTAGTAAACTGTAGTGTTTTCTATAGTAATTGAATACACGCTGTAGTAAAATGTAGTATTTCCTATAGTAATTGAATACATGATGTAGTAAACTGTAGTATTTTCTATAGTAATTGAATACATGCTGTAGTAAACTGTAGTATTTTCTATAGTAATTGAATACATGCTGTAGTAAACTGTAGTATTTACTATAGTAATTGAATACACACTGTAGTAAAATGTAGTATTTAATATAGTAATTGAATACACGCTGTAGTAAACTGTAGTATTTCTCTATAGTAATTGAATACACGCTGTAGTAAAATGTAGTATTTAATATAGTAATTGAATACACGCTGTAGTAAAATGTAGTATTTAATATAGTAATTGAATACACGCTGTAGTAAACTGTAGTATTTTCTATTGTAATTGAATACACGCTGTAGTAAACTGTAGTATTTTCTATAGTAATTGAATACACGCTGTAGTAAACTGTAGTATTTTCTATAGTAATTGAATACACGCTGTAGTAAACTGTAGTATTTTCTATAGAAATTAATACACGCTGTAGTAAACTGTAGTATTTTCTATAGTAATTGAATACACGCTGTAGTAAACTGTAGTATTTTCTATAGTAATTGAATACACGCTGTAGTAAACTGTAGTATTTTCTATAGTAATTGAATACACGCTGTAGTAAACTGTAGTATTTTCTATAGAAATTAATACACGCTGTAGTAAACTGTAGTATTTTCTATAGTAATTGAATACACGCTGTAGTAAACTATAGTATTTAATATAGTAATTGAATACACGCTGTAGTAAACTGTAGTATTTTCTATTGTAATTGAATACACGCTGTAGTAAACTGTAGTATTTTCTATAGTAATTGAAGACACGCTGTAGTAAAATGTAGTATTTTCTATAGTAATTGAATACACGCTGTAGTAAACTATAGTATTTAATATAGTAATTGACTATACGCTCTACTAAACTGTAGCATTTTCTACAGTAGTTGACTATTTTACTATTGACTTTTTTTCCATAGTAATTGACAACATGCTGTGGTCAGCAGTAATACTATAGTAATTATTACACACTGTAATGAACTGTGGTATTTACCATAGTAATTAACTCAATGCTGCAGTATTTACTACAATAAACTATAGCAATTTTAGTATTATTTACTATAATAATATTTACTACAGTATGGTTTAAACCACTATAGTATTTAATGCATTAGTCATACGGATGAGGAACAGCTGAACGTCACGTTTACACATTTGGCAGTCCGTGCCGGGGAAATTCCCGTCTCTAGCCTGGGAATGGCTTTTAGATCCACCGAGACTCTGAGCAGGATAGAGCTGTTAGTTAAGATGAACGAATGGATGAATGAAAATGTTATCCAGAACAATGGGAGAGCTTCGCCCAATAACCCCAGGAGGCAGCTTCAGTGCCCGGATTTAAACACTCGATTTTCCAATCAGCATCCTGGAGCCTAAACCGTTGGTGCCGTCGCTGCTCACATCAATCAATCTATCAATCAATTAACAGCTCAATTATCTTCTAAATGAGCAACAGAATGATTCACTCTTTCTCTCATTCAATTATGTATGCTAAGCTAGTTAATTAATCACGTACATGTGTTCATTTGGCGGTCCACCTATATCCAAAGCGATGTATGTTTTTCAAACTGAGTACTTGGAGGTGAAGAAGGACCAGGCAGTGGTTCTGTAGCTGCTCTAAACAGCCGCTTCATCTCTTGCAGAGAAAATTAAACTCTGAGCTACGAATCACGCCAGTGTATTACTGTTCTTCTTCTTATTTTTGATTTCTGATGATGCTATTGTTTACGTTTTTTTTTCTTCAACATTTCATTGTTTTTTCCTTATGATAAGACGTATTACCGAATCCTAAAACAGACTGACAGAGCGAACAGATATGATCTGTCAGGTTTTAGGCCCTTCACACCGCAGTGCACGCTAATTACCCGATTTCGGATGCGTCCAAAAGATAATCATCTTAATTTTCCCCTCCTCTCCCTCTCTCTCTCTCTCTCTTCTTCTTCTTCTTCTTTTTCTTCTTCTTCTGTCTCTTTTTCTTTTTCCCTGCAGGTGGAGGCATGACGCTATTATTTTTTTATGCGATAATATTCATGTTCGACTGCTTCATCGAGGCTTCACACAACAACACTGCAGGTATGAACACGCGTAATTATGTTGCTCTGTAATCGTGTGCGTGTGTGTGATTTTTTTTATTTTTTTTTTTCCTTCTTCTTTTTTTTGTGCGAATCACATCCGTTTCTTTCTTCTTTCTTGTGTTTTTTTCTCGTGGTTTTCCCTGAACGCGTCTACGCTCCCATTCACCAGTCAAATTAGCGCGTATCTGGAAATGAAATTGCGATCACGTCCTTTCAGGCGCGCCCTAATTGGCTGCTTCCTATCTCAAACACTGCAGGCCTGGCTAGGCTGCTTCGTCCGTTTTGCTCAGCTAATGAATCACAATATCAACCGTATTAAGCTGCTGAGAGCTGTTCTACACAAATACATCAGTGAGTGTGTGTAAATCATTTAATGCATGATATTTGTACAGAACGCCAAGGGCGCCGTGTTCATGCAAATCCGTCTACGTCGTTGTCACTTGGTTGATCTGTTAGAATGTACACTTGGTTATACTTGATCAATGATATAAACATGATCGTATATTTAATACTTTTTTTTTTCTTTTTCATTTAAATATACAAAACTACTTTATATGCTTGCACACATTAGCAGTTCTACTTACAAACATGCGCGCACACCTCCACACTCCTCTGGCCTCTCTTGGCCACTGGTGCCGGACTAGATGATTACTGTAATTAGTTGGTGACACAAAAGGTGAACGAGGCTGTAATAACCGACTAAAGCAGCTATTACTTGCTCACTCTTAGTATGATGGAAACCTGAGAGCCTCTGGGGAGAGGTGCCATTTATATGAGATTGGATGCCAAGTACTAAAATGCATGGGAAAAAAAAAAAACAAGATATTTATAATGCACAGCTCTGTTTCATGTACAACGTCGCTTAGTTTAAAAAAAAAAAAAATTATTAAAAAAACCCAGAATCAATTTTCCTGTCTGATTTAGTAATCTAGTTTTAGTGGTTTGGTACATTCCCATGTAATGCCGGATGAAACATGAACCTTCTCATTCAATTACGGCAGAGCCATGGGCATAACAGTCTTTTTTCATTCGGCTTTATGGCTTTGGTAAATTCCTTTGCCTCCACACACACAAACTGCTGTCATATTTCACTCTCCTTCGAGCTCCGATTGCAAGGCAGACTGCGCCACCTGCTGCTCAGTAGACATGTAGTGCATGTATACCAAGACGGTTGGTTCATTTTAAGGCATTTCTTTTTCCCAATACAGTCGTTGAGTAGGGTGCACATATTTTTGCTCTATTTCTTACAGTACGTGAATACCAAACACAAGGCATGTAACCATGGCCAAAAACGAGATAGTAAGGTTCTGTGATTCTCCTACAACTACATATGAGCCTAATTATTACTAGACCTTTGTCTTTTGGATGGTATTGTTTTATTTAAAAGAAAAAAATGTATATATATATATATATATATATATGGACAGTGGGGATCGAATCCGGATCGTCGGAACTGAAAATCAACAACCTAGAGCCTTAACTGCCTGAGCCACCACTTCTTACATTTAATATATTCTTGTACAAATAGTTCCAGTTGAAGCTCAAGAGCTTCACACGGCTTTGGTTTTATTCAAACTTTCATCTAGAATCTTCTTATAATGAAACTTGCTGTTCAGCAAACCTGCTGATGTTTCCTCAGTCGTCTTATAATCGGGGTTAAACTTGCCATTAGCACACATAGCCGGTAACCGCGCAGCGGTTATGGGAAGCCATTAGGGCCGAACTTGGTCATAAACTTGGTTAATTTGCGTCAAACAACTGTATTGCGTTAAAAACGTGTAGATTAATCAGACGCGTTAAAATGTTTAAAATATAATTAGGGAACGCCACTTAGTCTAATCTGCATGTTTTTGGACTGTGGGAGGAAACCAGAGTACCTGGAGGAAACCCACCAAGCACAATACACCGGGAACATGCAAAGTCCATGCACACAGACCCTTAGGTGGGAATAAAACCCTCAACCGTGGCCACCGTGCCGGTCCGAGGCTTCAGTCAACAGAAAAAATAGAACTCAATAAACTTAAACTGAAATCCGAGCAGTTTATGGAATATTTACAGGACTAAGACGTGAAATGATCAATAATTAGATTATAGGTTTGGCATTGTGATGTAATATGATTCCGACTCTGGTAGCGGGTACAACGAGCGCGCATTTTATATTGGCACATAACCAACCACCCAATCAGCTGATTTATACTGTACAGAATAAAATACGCAGTCATGTGCTAATCATGCACACACACGGGTTGATAATGCGTTTATGCTTATTATGCTGTAATTCAGCGTTGGTATGCGTATGCACAACGTTTTTGATTTTCCTGGCTTTTCATTAGTTTAGAAATATTTATATCCGGATTTTTGGGCAGAAAATGTATTTGCAAACATCAGGTTGGCTTAAGTCCATGCTGATGGTGTATAATTATGCTTATCATTTTGTCTAGATTCAGGTTGTCAACAGTGCATTATGATTATATTCTGATGAAATAGAAATACTGATGCCCAGTCCAGGTGTTGTGCATACCCTAGAGCTTGAAATGTACAGCTAAGCTTAAGATTATTCAGAAGTGGAATATTGTTGCTATTATTATTAAAGAAATCTATATAATACAATTATAAATTGCATCCCTGGATGATTATAAGCCATGTAGACCCGAGCTAATCCTATGTGCCGATAAGAAATACAGTATAGGGATAGGCCTAATCTTATATGATAAGACATAAATCCTAAGTGATGACAAGACATACAGTATAGACGTGAGTTAATCCTTTGTGATAAGACATACAGACATGCGCTACAGTATAACCCTACAGAGTATTCCTGGCTCGCTGCACTGCTGCCTTTATACGTACCGTAAGCTTCGGAATGCGGCCTCATGATTTTATGCCAGGAGAAAAAGAAGAAAAGAAAAAAGACGAGCGTCAGAGGATTTTTATTCCCCGTCTTATTCAAGCTACACTGCGCGCCTAATAAGTTGCGCATCGACTCAGAAGTCTTGTTTATGCTGCTTAAAGCTCTGAATGATTGAGCGTCAGTGTAGCTCGCTGCTCTCTTGAGTGAAGCGCCGGTCTTGAGTACTGTTCGCTTTCTTCCCCATATCGCTCTTGAACCTTCGAACGGCCTACCAGAGAACATTTAAAAACATTAAAACGCCTTTTTTTTTTTGAGATGTCTAAACATTGTTGTTTGTTTAAATGTAGTTTTCATCTTATCTCATTAATCGAACCCTGACCCTGGACGTGCAAGGTGACGGTGCCGCGACTATCGTCGTAGCACCGCCAGGTTCTGGGTTCGATTCCCATTTCGGGGTCTGTGTGCATGGAGTTTACATGTTCTCCCCGTGCTTGGTGGGTTTCCTCCAGGTTCTCCGGTTTCCTCCCACAGTCCAAAGACAAAGCAGCTCAGGCTCATTGCCGTGAATATACAGTTCAGTACATCATTACAACAAAAGCTCTATCTTCCCCCTTAGGCTGCGTTATCATACGTCCACCCAGAGATGGAGGGATAAGATACCGAGGGCTGACCCAAGAACAGGTAACAAGTCGTTCCCTAGTGCTTGCGAATGCTTCCTGGGCGTAGCATATCCTCACTGTGTGTTGCGTTTCAGATCCGCAGCGTGCAGGTCCTACCAGTGGACTATGAGATCGAATACATCTGCAGAGGGAACAGAGTCATCGTGGGGCCCAAGGTCAGGAAATGCCTTCCTGACGGCACCTGGACCGATCTCAACCAGCGCAGCAAGTGCTGTAAGCCTCCGACCTGCTTGCTCAAATAGGATGCATATAAGAAATCCTGGAATATACAACCAGTACAGTATCGGTCCTACAAGTGGGTCTGGAGTTAATCTATTAATATTAGTGCGCCTGGCAGATTTTATTTATAGGCTAGCTTGAGCACAGCCAAGTTTGCGTCAGATGTACCGTATACTTTCACCTACGCAGCTGTTGTGAGCCGTGTTCGAAACGAAAGCGTTCCATTTGGTCATTTCAGCCCTTGTTTTCATTTACATGCAGGGTAATTACCCAAGCATGGGATTTGCCAACAAAAAAAACCACGAGACCCATAATTCATTTAGAGACGTCAGGCTCGTGGGCCGCACACAGCTCGGGGCTGGAATCTGTTTCGGGTGCTCCATCATGGCAACCCACCAACATCCATAATTAGATGGTTAACAGAAGAATGATAGTTATTGAGGGAAATGAGTGTGTGGTATTGGGATTTACTGATACACACTGGGCAGTGCTGTATCAGTAACATCACAACATCACACCCAGGTGATGTTGTTGGGTTTCTTTCTACCTTCCAAAAGAAGGTGGATTGGTGATTCTATTGAACAGTGTTCCACATCATCATCATCATCATCATCATCATCATCTGTGTCCTCAGTTTACCCAGACCTCATTATTTTCCTCCTTACCATTCTTATTATAAAAACCATCAAAATGTCTGCTTTTGTTCATCATTATAATCACCACCATCATCATCTTCATTACAGAACACAGGCTAACTACAGTGTGTCTCCATGTACCTGCAAATTTCACTACATTAAGAAAGAAAATAAAGATGAAGCTTTTTTCCATATCACTGTGTATATTAGAGTGAGGGTTAAATAGTTGGGAAAATTATATAATCCACGAGACAACTGTTCGTAATTCCCAGACGTGGGACAAGGTCATTATTTATCAAGTCTTCATCATCTTCATCAATTCTTGGCTCTCAAGTTCCAGGCCATGCCTTATAACCGATGTCGATTATGACCCCATATACAAAATTAAGTCCTTTTGTTTTTTAGTTCCTTTTATACTGACAAATGTTTTTTTCTCAAATTGAAACAAACTTATTGAACAGTGCCAAGAAAACCCATGTGAATCCGGGTAACTAACTGAAGGTCAAAATTTGGTTAGGAAAAAATGGATGACCAAAAAAAAAAAAAAATCCATTAAAAGAAAAAAGTTTTTTTTTTTTTTGATTACCTTTGATTTTGATTACTGCGCATATCCATTGCACTGTTTTGACACACCATTTATTTCTGTTCAAAGATGACCAAACGTTTTATCCTCACAGTTTATAAAAATGTTTAATTTGTAATTACAGTGGTGCACTGCTCAGAGAATATAATCCCACATGGCATTTTTGTGCCAAAAATGAATACCTTTTGGTAAGCAATTATACTCGGTCGTTGGGTAGACAAGCTTCCGGACTGGGTGCTGAATTAAGAAATCATTTATTTGGCCAATAATAATCATGTTCAGCCACATGTGATAAAAATATGGTTTACGTACACTACTCAGGATAAGTTCGGGATATTGTGAGAGACATGACATCAGTGGATGTCATACATACGGTGTTTGTTTCACTTCAGACACTTTTGGGATAGGGAGGCGATTGTATTGGGGTGATAGACACACCTCTTTTTGTGTTTCCCATATAATGGTCTCATGGTGTACAGGTGTGCTTTATATTGGGGCCAATACCAAAAGACAACCCTTTTCAATGTGGCATCAATTTCAACATTCTGTGGGTATAAAAACCTGGTATTGTCAATAAGTCATTCCAAGTTCATCATTCAAACAGCCATGAACACACGACGTCACTTAACGGACGAGCAGCGGCACCTGGCCATGGCGCGCCTTCGAGTCGGTGGCAGGCAGTCAGATGTTGCTCGTGAACTTGGTGTGTCTCAAAGTGTCATTAGCAGACTTGCATCAAGACACAGAACTACTGGCAGAGTTCATGTCAGACCCAGGAGTGGAGACCCACGAGTGACAGACCGCAACCATGACCAGTACCTAAGGACCTCTGCACTCAGACATCGTTATGCAACTGCCACACAGCTGCAGGCCCGTTTACCTGGTGTGAGGGGTACTAGGGTTTCCATTCGAAACCGACTCCTCCGCTTTGGCTTGAATGCCAGACGACAGTCGCAGGCGACTCCACTGACACCAAGACACTGCCATCAACGTTTGCTGTAAGCACAAGACCATGTGACCTGGACAGTGAGGCAGTGGTCTACCGTCCTGTTCACTGATGAGTCACCGTTGCTGGAGAAGGCGAGGTGAGCGATACGCCGAGGTCAACATGGTCCCCAGGGTTTGCTTTGGTGGAGGAGGTGTAACAGTCTAGGCAGGCATCACCAGTCAACGTGAAACAGATTTGGTTATTGTAGATGGCTCAGTCACTGCACGTTCTTACCTCAGAGACATCATAGAACCCATCATCACCCCGCAATTCCGCCAGCACACCCCCAACTTTCTGTTCATGGATGATGATGCTCGACCACATCGTGGCAGAATTGTCACAGCTCGACTTCAGGAAGTTGGAGTGCCTCGTATGGTGGCCATCAATGTCCCCTGACCTGAACCCCATAGAGCACATCGGGGACCAGTTGAAGCAGAGACTGGATGATCGTACCTCACCCCCACGTGACCTGGCAGAACTGCATGTAGCACTTGTGGAAGAGTGGAACGCATTGCCTCAGAACAACATCATGAGACTAGTGAGGAGTATGAGACGTCGCTGTCATTGTGGCAAATGCTGGAAACACCCGCGACTGACATTGTCAATTTTGGTTATTAGGAGCTATCCTTGTTATTGTCTAAATTTTGGGGGTAATAAATATTAAACTAATGAAAATGGTGTTTCTTTACATACATTATTAGTAATATCAAAGGGAACTTTTCCTTATTTCATTTAAATGCAGAGCAAATAGGAAAAGCACTCAAGTAAATAACAATATCCCTAACTTATTGTGAGTAGTGTGTGTGTGTGTGTGTGTGTGTGTGTTATATATATATATATATATATATATATATATATATATATATATATATATATGTTCAAAAATTAAATTTAAACATTTTTTCAAATGTGTTTATCAAAGCAGTTCTTTCATTCCAGTTCACATAGAACATAAACAAAATGATAAACATGCTGAGATAAATAAGCATAAAAAGTGGAAATGTGGCTGTAGTGTCTACATTTAACATACGTACACTGTATGGTCAAAAGTATGCGGACGCTTGCGCACACGTATTTGCTTACTGAAAAAATCTGTTCCAGATGTTTTCCTCTTGTATTGTTCCAGTGCTGTGAAAAAGTATTCGCCCCCTTCCTGATTTGCATTTTCTTTTTAAACATTTTTCTTCTGCATATTTGTGACTCTTATTTAAATTTAAATATTACACAAAGATTAACCGAGTAAATATAAAATGCAGTTTTTAAATTATGATGAGGAGAAAAGCTGTCCAAACCTACCTTGCTCCATGTGAAAAAGTAATAGCCCCCTGAACCTAATAACCATCTTTTCTTAGTTTATTGTGGATGAATTTTGGCCCACTCTTCTTTGCATAATGTTTTAATTTAGCCGCATTGGCGGGTTTTCTAGCATGAACGGCCCGTTTAAATGTTCTCCAACAATATTTTTATTGATTTTAAACAGGGATATAACAGGGTAAACATGCAACGTTCCAATACACATTTTATAGCCCCCTTATAAAACCGGCCCGTTTAAATGTTGACTAACAGTAGACATAATGTCCAGACTGGCGTAGTTGTGGCTTATGGAGATAACAATAACAATAGTGTCAGAACCGGGGAAACATAACCACATGAACCTCGACTTTCACATGGAGTAAGTGTGTTTTTTTTGTATGTGTGTGTCAGTGCTGCCATGCGCACAGGTGTGGACATCTCTGGAGAACGGTCGTGTAGTGGTGTTTCCTCCTGGACCAGCAGTGGAGGGCACCGTGCTGAGATACAGCTGCCTGAGCGGCTTCAACCTCGAGGGCAGGAACACAACACAGTGCACCAAACTGGGCACATGGGACTCGCCCAAACCCACCTGCCGCTGTGAGTTTCAGCCTCCGTATTCTGTGTGTATAAGTGTATGTGTGTGTGTGTGTGTTCAATTCTAATTTATTTTTCATTTCCTTCTTTTTCAATATAGACAACAGACACCACACAGGTAAGAACTTAGATTCTTTAATATCGTTTCACCATTTACCAGGGGCGTTCAAGTCAAACTGGGACTCGTGATTAAATTATTCGTGAATGGAGTTGTAAAACTGATTTACAATTACAGAAGACTTGTTTGTGCTGTTAGAGGAGTTCCTGGGAGGCCAGGGTTTCAGAGGTGTCTGATCATAGCTCCGACGTACTGAGAAAACGTTCTACCTTGATAGTATCCAAGCACTAGTGACACACTGGGATAAGTGCATTAGTGTATCAGGGGATTATATAGAGAAATAAAGGAAGTTTTTACTCTCATAACTGTGTTCTGTTATTCTGCACAATCAAAGTTTGACTTGGACGCACCTCGTATATTAGTATATTAACAATTTTTTTCTACTTTATTTACTACATTAGTCTACCATATGCATGAAAATAGGAAAGCTACTCATGAGGTTTTGTCATGAAATGAGAGTAGGCGATGATGAAGTCTAAGAAAGCAGCACAATAATACTTTAATAAAAAGGAACAGAGGAGCAAGAGGTGTGTTAACGCTTTTGATGGAGCGGAGTTTGCGTAATCATTTGAGCGGCGGCGGAGTTTGGTTTAGATTTTGCACCACACAGTGGCAGTATCTAGGGGTACTCAAAGACAAAAATAGCAGGTGCTGGTAGCATGTTCTGCCAAAAGAGGGCAGTGTTTGCTTTTAATATGGAAGTAAGGCATAAGACTCTCACCAGCGTTTGTTTTTTGGGCATTGAAAATGACTGAATGCGTTTCCCCTGAAACACTGACAGAAACTCATGAATCACAATTAATTATTAAAAGGAATTAGAGGATATTAGACTCTATTAAAGGAATACCTATTCACCTTATATTCATTTGTAGACCTTCACATAGGTCTTCATTGGGTGTGTACAAATAGGGTGTGTACATTTCCTGCCCCCCATACCCCCCACCTTCTTTTTTGTGGTTTCCCTTGATTAAACAAACCAATTAGATTTTTACCCCTAATGTGACATCATATAAGAAGACCCCATGCCCCGGCTTATTGCTTAAGAACAATGCATTATCTGAGATGTATTTCAGCTCAAGCATTAAGCAAACACGTTGGGTAATCTCTGAGACCTGTGTTAACTTGTTAAATAAATAGTAATATATGAGACCTTTAACTAGCTCTGTCGCTTCCATATAGACAAAAGAGGCAGCTGTCTGGGTGGTACTGAACAAAGGGCAGTGAAATAAAAAATGTAAAAAAAGAGCGAGAGATTCAGTGAGTAAACAATGCATGCTCAAAAAAGGTCTTTAAAGCGGCATTAATATGAGGCCATATGATTTGACTTGTTGAGCAATAGTGCATTTTAATGTAACATTTCCTTAATTGAGATTTGTGGGAATCATTGCTGTTAAAACCACATATTGCCCCCTGGAGAGCCTGTGCCACCCCGCAGATCAAAGAAATAAATACACTGCCCAGCCAAAAAAAAAAAAAAAAAAAGTCACCAACTGGATTTAACTAAGCAAATAGTTAAGAGCCTTCCATTGGATAATGACTGCAATGAGTAACATGGTTCAGCTGCAGCAAGTCTAATTGATGCAGTGAGTAGCTTCTCACTTATTAAACGACCTTGGCATGTCAGAAGACACATCCTCTGGGCGTGGCCAAGATGATACCTTCATCAAGCAAAGAAAGCAACTAAAGAGATTAGCTGACACTGCTAAAATGATGTCAAGAACTGTCCAGCTCATTATTAAAACCTTGGAGGTGTAGTCGTGAACCATCAACTTAGAGGAAGACAATGATTAGAGAAATCTAATCATTAAAAAAAAAAAAAACAGCTCTAGGATATGTTTAATAGTGAAAGCATTTTTTCACGCCGCACAAGTTGAAGAGAACTCAATGGATTAGAACTAAACATGTCAGAAGCCTGTGGAGGCAGTGTTATGATCTGGGGTTGCTTCAGCTTTTCAGGACTAGGTTCAACAAATGAGGTCAGCTGACAACCTGAAAGTACTGAATGTCCAGATTTTTACACCAAAGTTTTTGTTTGTTTGTTTGTTTGTTTTTTGCCCTGATTGTACGGGCACATTCCAAAATAATGATGCCATGATCCATCAGATTGTGAAAGAGTGGTTCAGGGAGCATGGGACATCATTTTCACACATGGACTGGCCACAACAGAGTCCATCATTAACCCCATTGAGAATCTTTGGGATGTGCTGGAGAAGGCTGTACGCAGCGGTCCAACTCGATAAAAGTTAGTCTGTATAATTAAAATGGATAATGCACTAAATGTGTAACTCTTACAGAGATATTGTTAAGTTTAGCTTGAAGCATGCATTGAACCTGACTTTTATGTAATCTTGCACTGACAGCCCCTGTAGCCAGCTCGCACCTTATACGAGGTAGCAGCCAAAACCAGCCGAACACAGCGATCATACAATCGTGTGTAAAAACGGTTACATTTGGGATTTTGGAGATGTGTGAGCTCTAATTCTTACAGCGGTGCCAACAGTGTAGAAACAAAATACCATCCAATTCATTTACTGTATCGATTTATTTTTTTCCCAGAAAGATTTCTCTTAAAAACAAAAAGTTTAACACATTTCAATTATAAGGGATTTATTATTTTTACCCAAGTATAAGCGATGGTGCATGATACTAGTAAACAAGCAAGATAACTACTTCATGGATTAGGTGCTCAGTATATTGTATCTATTCAGCACTTACTTTTACATGCCTACGAGCACTGTTACAGTAAGTAAAATAGGTTACAACATCGTAACCACTTTCACTATTAGACTGTAGACAATTATATGGGTCTTATATTAGATTATTGGGCCATGAGGTTTGTGAGTTTCAAAAAGTCTAAATGGATAAACCTTTGAAAAGTTTGAAAGCTTTAAAGCAATTGAAAAAGCAACATTTGTACCTCTCCCCTACATCTTTAAAAATATACAACATTATATTTGTAATATTATATAAGATATATATTGTAATAATAAACAGACTTATTGTTTAGTACTGTGCAAAAGTTAAGTTAAGCCTTTATTTGTCACATATGCATTACTGCACAGTGAAATTCTTTCTTTATATATCCCAGCAGAGGGGACGGGGACATCCTCAGCATGGGGACAGAGCGCAGAGTCTTGCTTAATGGCCCAACAATGGCAACCTGGGGTAGCAGGGGCTTTAACCGCTAACTTGCCTCGGTGCCTTAACCTGCTGAACTAACGCTGTCCCATTTTTTAACACCTTTTTTTTTTTTAAGTTAAAAGATTCAAGCACCTCCAAAGAAAGGCTATAAACAGGTATGGGACGCCTCTTAAATTAAATGCCCTGGAATTAAATGTTTAGAAATAAAACTGAGCTCTAAAAAGGTATCACATTAAACAAAATCTTTTTCCGGTGAGACTACACTTTGCTTTTTTTTTTTTATCTTAAATTAGTCTCGGGTACACGGTGTACCGCTTTAAAAGGAAATTGATTCTGTTTTGTTTTCTGCTAATTGCAGAACAAATTTAGGCTAATGCAGAAATGAAAATCAAATCAAATAAACATCTATAAAACACTGTGTTAAAAATATAGTGGTAGGGTCTGTCCACGTGCCCCCCGGCGTATAGGGCCGATAGATATTCCCCACCAGATTGTATGTGAGCACTTGCGGGTGAGGGCCCTTCCTCAAGGGTCCATTAGTGGTAGCCTGGCGTCATTGGGGCTCGAGCCAGGCACTTCCTGATCAGCAGTCCAACAGCATAACCTCCGAGCTACCTCTTTCATCATACTTAAAATATTGGGTCCCGAAGAATTGTTTCGTTTTACATTTGACTAAAAGAACAAGTGTCTTTGTGGAAGAAGACATGCAGCTGTAAAATGTGATCTGTAAAATGATCTGCTGAAGCTCAAACCGAGCATCAGAATGGGGAAAAGGGTGAATTAATGTGAATGTGAACGTGGCATGGCTCGAACGTGCCAGACAGGCCGGTCTGAGTATTTCAGAAACAACTGATCTGGGATTTTCACTCACAATCCTCTCTAAGGTTTACAGAGAATAGTCTGAAAAAAGGGAACATATCCAGTGACTTGTTGATGCCAGAGGGGAGAGGAGAATGACCAGATTGGTTCGAGGTAATAAAAAGGCAACAGTTACAACCGAGGTATGCCGAAGAGCATGGACAACACGTCGAACCTTGAAACAGACAGGCTACAGCAGCAGAAGACCACTGAGACTGAGTCTACTATTTGCACAGACTCATCAAAATAGGACAATAAAAGTTTGGAAAAAACTTTGGCTGGTTGCATGATGAGTCTCGCCTCCTCGGCAACTTCTGGGTGATAAGGTCAGAATGTAGCATGAACATGAAACCATGGATCCATCCTGGCTTGTATCAACGGTACAAGCTGCTGCTGTTGGTGAAATTTCCTTGGCGCACTTGGTCGTAATTTCCTTGAACATTATAATGAGACAATTGGTCATAACTGGTTTCTTGAACAGGACAATGAGTTCACTGTGCTCAGTAGTCCTCCACTGTTGCCAGACCTCAATCCAATAGAGCACCTTTGGCACGTTGTGGAAAGAGAGATCCGCATCATGGATGTGCAGCCAACCAACCTTCAGCAACTACATGACTCAATCATGTCAATGGACCAAAATCTCTAAGGGATGTCTCCAGCAGCTTGTTGAATCTGTGTCATGAAGAATTAAATCAGTTCTGGAGGCAAAAGGGGTCTAACCCAGTACTAGCAATGTGTACCTATTGTGAGTGTGTGCATATGTTGTGTCTGATGGTGGCAGTGTTGAGCTGGTGAACAGAGAAGCTTGAACACTTTAAGCGGGTGAAAATGTTGTCCTGTAACAGAAGGTGTCAGTAGAACACCATGCAGTTCTGTAGGAATTCTGTCATTGAAGTGCAACAGCATATTTGTTAGAGAGACAATATAATTTATGGATGGTCTATGATTGATTGCAGGTCACCAGTGTGGTTTGTTAACGGTGCGAATCATTGACCGGCATTCAAAAGGTTACCCCAGTCAACGGACATGGTACTACCACTGAACCTAACTTAAGTGATTGATATTATTTATAGATATTTTCAAAATAGGAAATAAACATGCCCATACCCCCCCCCCCATGCTACCACAGATTCAGACACTCAGACGCAGGTGAACATTTAGGGTTTTATTTAAAACCACTCAAGCATACAAGCTAAATGGGTAGGTTGTACTCACAATGAGAGACAGGGTAAGTGTCAGGCTATTTATAAACCGGTCTGAACTAGACAATGCAAATGGGATATAAAGCAGTCAAAAATGTGTGGAATTGCCAAATATTAAATGCTGAAGTAAGACTTCACAAAGTGCTAATTTATCAGGGATGTTTATGGGAGTCTGGGTGAGTGTAATCTGGAAATTCATGTGCTAGCTGCTAGGTTCTCTTGGTTTAGTTTTCTAATGATTCTTTGTCAAAGGCTGCAAATCATATGAGCTGTAGTGACACAGCCATGACAGGACCACCCCTTCAACTTATTATCCTGCGTCAGCTCATGGGTCGCTGAGCTGACCAGTCAGGACAGTACAGTATGAGTGGCACCCTCTGATGAAAGGACAACTCGTGCAGGGTGTTCCTCAGGGCCGTGGCCCTTCCAGGTGATGAGATCCTGGAGTGGCACTGGCAGTGACAAGAATCAAGACTGTCAAGAGTGCTCTTAATGTCTAACAGTGGTAGTGGCCATTCGTCATCCAGTGGACCAGGAATTGACAGGGCTGACTATGGAACCCTGTAAACTTAGGGATAAGTGGTTTTGATGTGTCAGCTGTAGTTTATACACTGCCTGGCCAAGAAAAAGTCACAGACCTTTAGTTTGGTTCCAGGACACAATGTCTTGGCCAGCTGATGTGTGAAAATCCAGAACCACTCTTTCACAATCTGAGACCTGGAATATACCTTTGACATAAGGGAAGAAAAACCTGGTTATTCAGGGCATTCAGGTCATCAGCCAACTTCATTTTATTGTCACATGATGTCACTGAGTCTAGACCTGACCAACTGTAGCAACCCCAAATCATGCACTTCCTTTCTTACCTTGATGCGCCTATCGCTCCGGAATAGGGTCGATCTTTATGCCCCCTAACAAATTTTGAAGCCTTTATCTGTATATCCTCCCTAACAACTGGTTTCCAACCAAACCTGAATGGTCTAATGTCTTTGGTTGATAACCTTAAATGATCCCGTGGTCTCCAAATGGTGTTTGCCAGCCATTTCTTTTTCATTACTGTACTACAGGGCTGAAACATCAGTAGTCCCCCTATTATTCTCATTTGCTCATGTGGAACCACTGCATCTGTGTTCCAGGGAAAAAGGGATGGCTGGTTACATCTGGGTGATCAGTACCTGGAGAGATATATACGCCCAAGGAATTGTGGCATCATCAAGGTGTCACCAAGACTCACCAACTACTACTAGGAAAATAATTTTGGCAAACCATGCTACAGCATAACCAAGTTTGACCAATCATGCACCATTTAAACCCCTGTTAAGATTTCATATACTTCTCAACCCCTGCCTGTGTCTTTTTCCCACTCTTCAGAATACCTCGACTTGACAAACCTTCTCCCAAGATATACATGCTTTCAAAGTTCTCCCAGTATTGGTGATGGAATGAATACTAAATAGTTTGAACACCCATCGCTTCACCAAGCACTTAAATCCTGGCTTGTTTGTTTTTTAGCTTGATAGTATTCTTGGACTCTTGGATATTTGTTCTAGAGGGTGGATTTTGATTTTAAAGGATACTACAAAGTCACCCTGGATGAGGATGTCTGCCAAATGCTGTAAATAAAATGTTTGGTTTGGAGGTACATAACTTCTGTCTGGAGGTCACTGGATGGATGCAGGATGATCTTGAAGTTTACGATTTGTCACTTGATGTCTTTAATGCCATTAATGAACAACCACTCAGATCAAATATTGTCGATGGACAATATGGTCATTTGGAAATTGCTGGGTACATGCATGATGGGGTTTAGATGATTAGAATCAGGATGATAGGAGGGTAAAAATTGAACCAGAAGAAGTAAAAGAGAGCCCATCTGTCTTGTCCTGACAAAGGGGTGTTCTGAACACTCCAGCAAGTGCCATCATTCCTCTAGTACCACTCTCACACATATGGGATTCTTGGAAAGAGTCCTGATGTTACAATTGGGTTGGAGTGCCCTGATTTTGGGATTGGATGGCTCACTTCAGGTGTCTTAACTCGTACCATGTCCCATGATAGACTCATGCCTAGATGCTCTAAACAGTCATCTAAACAGTCATCTTGCTTTGTTGCGGTAAAGCTATAATTTGCGTGAGCCTTCCATAATTACTCAAGAGCCTGACGTTAGCAGTACGGCGAGGTGTGTTGCAGTGGTGCTGAAGCTGCAAATAAAATGCTTTTAGTTGAAACTGGAAAGCTCTGGAAGTGGGCCAATTTACTACTACTAGGACTGTCCATGACAACATCCTCTTGACTTGTAACCCAGAAGTGTGACTTGGGACTTACGCAATTCACGCATTTCTTCTTTTCTGAAGAGGGTGTCATGTGAGACACTCTAAAACAGGCCATTTTGAGTAGATTCTGAAGTTATTTACTGAACTTTCCCATGCATCGGAAGGTCTCTGAAAGAACCTGAAGGGGACACTGACTAGTTTAAATGCCATTGTAAAGTATTCATAGTGTCCCATTGTTGTATTAAATGTTCATTCAATCATTTTCTATACTGCCTGTTCTTTAATGAAATAGCCTGGAACTTATCCCAAGAGACCTTCGGTTGCTGAGTTGCTGTAGACAGGTTACCAATCCACCACAGGACATTCACACACTTATTCACACATTACTGCAATTTGGGGACATAGTTAGCCGTTATCCTAGTACGCATATCTTTGGACTCTGGGAGAGGAACCCGAGTACCTGGAAGAAACCCATCAAGCGTGGGGAGAACATGCTTCACTCCACACACATACACAGACCCCGAGGCGCAACTCGAACCCTGGACCCTGGAGGTGCGAGGCCACAGTGCTAACCACTACACCACCGTGCCGCCTGTTTTAAACGTTGCCTTCTTAAAATCCATGAAGAATGGTTTGTTTTTGATTTATATACCCCCTACCAAATTGTGTTATGTTTTGTAATTAACAGAATAAAAAAAAACAGATGGTCGTTGGAGTGCGCTGTACCTTTTAGCATACTTAATTAGAAAATGCTTAGATGCAGCAGTAGAGGTCGTTGTTAAACAGGCAGTATCTCTGTATAACACTAGGAAGTGGTCTGATCTCAGGAACAGTGCTGGGGTGTAAATCACATATGGCAGCTGCTGATAACCGGCAGAATTAACACCAGTGCTGGAATGTGGATGCATCATGACCTTGTTGTGCGTCAGGCAAGGTGAATGAATTGCAGATGCCTGTATTCCATGCTACAATGCGTGTGTAAGTGTGTGTGTGTGTGTGTGTGTGTGTGTGTGTGTGTGTGTGTGTGTGTGTGTAGAGGCATGTGTGTATGTAGAGGCATGTGTGTGCTGCACTGTCTGCTTCATCCCCCACCAACAGTGTTTTTCTGGGCTGATTAATGAGCATGTCAATGTCAGAGTGTGACTGTGACATTCGCGCACACGTGAATGCTTATGAGGCCAGGAGAGAATAGTGGAGGATGTCAGAGAGGAGGGAGGAAGTGAAAGACAGGAGAAAAAGTGGATTAAGGGAAAGGGTGACACAGAAGAGATGAAGAATGGGAGGCCCTGGGTGAAGGGGATGAATGAGAAATGAAAAGACGACGGAAGAAATCAAAGCAGGGGCTGAAAAGATGAGGAGAAAGAGGTCTTCAGGATGCGAGAAAGAGAGTGGGAGTGAGCGCCAGAGAGCGAGAGAGAGAGAGAGAGAGAACGGGGAATAGAAAAAGAAAAGAGAGAGAGAGAGAGAGAGATTTATGTCTTCTATCTATTTAGTAAATGATGCATTCTGGGTGTTTTGACTTGCTGGAAATTGTTTCCCGGGTTCTTATTACATTCCCTCGACTCCCACCTGTGTCTCCAGAGTTTCTACTCTTAAACATCAGCTCTTGTTTGTTCACACTCCGCTGTGTGTTGCCAGCCATGCATGCACCACCACCACCACCACCACCACCACCAATATATTGCATTTCTAAAGCGACACGTTCATGGTCAATGCTTTTAATCCAGAAGTTCCACCGTTATCTATGCAGGGACGAGGTAAATGAATTCACAGACGGGTTACGTACTGTATACGTGCCATCGGGGTCATTAAAAGCACCTGCGTGAAGTTCGCATCTTCAAGGTTGGCAGATTTTTCCATTCACTAGAGGTGTCTGAGACGGAGTTTCTTTTTATTTTAAACAGCGTCTAGACCATATCTTTTAAAACATGCACTTGTCTTTAGGCTTCAAATAAATCAGGTATAGAAAATGCAAATGCATTTCCTTTTTGTTCTCTGACATAATAACAAGGATTAACATGAATGGAGAACGTTAATCACTGCGCATTTGTTCTTTTTTATTATTTTTTATTTGAAGTCAAATAATAGCACAATTGCAAAATAGCACTTGATCCAGCACATCCCATTGTTTATGTTTTGATTTGCTATATCATGTGTAAAATGGTGTAGTGGTTAGCACTGTCGCTTTGCACTTCCAGGTTCCGGGTTCGATTCCCGCCTCTGGTCTGCATGGAGTTTGCATGTTCTCCCCGTTCTTCTCCGGTTTCCTCCCACAGTCTAAAGACATGTAGATTAGGCTAACTGGACTTCCCAAATTGCTGACAGTGTCTGAATGATCATATATGTGTGTGTGTGCCCTGTGATGGATTGGCACCCCATCCAGGATGTACCCTGTGTACCGGATAAAGCGGTGACAGACAATTAGTGTTATGGTTTGGATTAAAATATAACCTGCATAAGCCTTGACCTACTATAAATGAATTCTTATTTTCATTCATATAAGCGCTTCTCGCTTTGCTTCACGAACTGCGCAATCATTCTGTGCATGGTTGTCACATTTACACACGTGGACAAAATTGTTGGTTCCCTTCGGTCAATGAAAGAAAAACTCACAATGGTCACATAAATAACTTTAATCTGACAAAAGTAATAATTTAAAAAAATTCTATGAATGTTACCCAATGAAAGTCAGACATTGCTTTTCAACCATGCTTCAACGGAATTATTTAAAAAAAATTAACTCATGGAACAAGCCTGGACAAAAATGATGGTACCCCTAGAAAATACTGAAAATAATGTGACCAAAGGGACATGTTAATTCAAGGTGTGTCCACTAATTAGCATCACAGGTGTCTACAATCTTGTAATCAGTCAGTGGGCCTATATATAGGGCTCCAGGTAGTCACTGTGTTGTTTGGTGACATGGTATGTACCACACTCAACATGGACCAGAGGAAGCGAAGGAAAGAGTTGTCTCAGGAGAGTCGAAAGAAAATTATAGACAAGCATGTTAAAGGTAAAGGCTATAAGACCATTTCCAAGCAGCTAGATGTTCCTGTGACTACAGTTGCACATATTATTCAGAAATTTAAGATCCATGGGACTGTAGCCAACCTCCCTGGACGTGGCCGCACGAGGAAAATTCATGACAAATCAAAGAGACGGATAATCCGAATGGTAACAAAAGAGCCCAGAAAGACTTCTAAAGAGATCCAAGGTGAACTTCATGCTCAAGGAACATCAGTGTCAGATCGCACCATCCGTCGTTGTTTCAGCCAAAGTGGACTACATGGGAGACGACCAAGGAGGACACCATTGTTGAAAACAAATCATAAAAAAGCCAGACTGGAATATGCCAAACTACATGTGGACAAGCCACAAAGCTTCTGGGAGAATGTCCTATGGACAGATGAGACAAAAATGGAACTTTTTGCCAAGGCACATCAGCTCTATGTTCACAGACGGAAAAATGAAGCATATGAAGAAAAGAACACTGTCCCTACTGTGAAACATGGAGGAGGCTCTGTTATGTTCTGGGGCTGCTTTGCTGCATCTGGCACAGGGTGTCTTGAATCTGTGCAGGGTACAATGAAATCTCAAGACTATCAAGGGATTCTAGAGAGAAATGTGCTGGCCAGTGTCAGAAAGCTGGGTCTCAGTCGCAGGTCATGGGTCTTGCAACAGGACAATGATCCAAAACACACAGCTAAAAACACCCAAGAATGGCTAAGAGGAAAACATTGGATTATTCTAAAGTGGCCTTCTATGAGCCCTGACCTCAATCCTATTGAGCATCTTTGGAAGGAGCTGAAACATGCTGTCTGGAAAGCGCACCCTTCAAACCGGAAACAACTGGAGCAGCTTGCTCATGAGGAGTGGGCCAAAATACCTGCAGAGAGGCGCAGAAGTCTCACTGACACTTACAGGAATCGTTTGATTGCAGTGATTGCCTCAAAAGGTTCTGCAACAAACTATTAAGTTAGGGGTACCATCATTTTTGTACAGGCCTGTTCCATGAGTTCATTTTTTAAAAATAATTCTGTTGAAGCATGGTTGAAAAGCAATGTCTGACTTTCATTGGTTCACATTCATAGAATTCTTATTTATTATTACTTTTGTCAGATTAAAGTTATTTCTGTGACCATTGTGAGTTTTTCTTTCATTGACCGAAGGGTACCAACAATTTTGTCCCTGTGTGTAAATATTAAATTAATATTGGTTTTCATAGTTTTAAGATTTACAGCAGAAAAACACATTTCAGCATGACATGTTTTGGTTACAAGCTATCAGACAGTGATGCTGGACTTAATACAGCTGATCAAGAAAAATGGGCTTTACTCCAAGGTCAGAATGGTGTGTAACTGAGACACGCCTCTGTTTTTTTTCCCCCCCTGGAAAAATAAATAAATTGCAGATTCCACCCCCTGAACGAACTCTTTCAGGATTAAACCTTTAGTAATCAAGAGAAGCTGTGTTAAGTGTTAAGCTTTTTAGTACAAACCCTAAATCTAACATGAACCATTACACCTAAAGGACCCATATTTTACAAATTCTCTAGCAAGTTAACACTCCCCCAAATGTTCCAGCTGTAATAGGCCTTAGATAATAATTTTTTTTTTAAATATCATTATCATAGACCCACTTTATTTCACTTTTGTTTTAGTGCTTATGGAAATGAATGCAGAGAGCAGCAGAGCTGAGGATCAATCTGGGGGAGGATCAATCTTCTCTTAGATGAGGTCACATTAGAGGGAAAATATAATTGGCTTGTTTAAGCCCTAGATTATTAAAAAATGGAAAAAGGACAAAAAAGAAAAAAGGAAACTTTGATAGTTTTATCACATTTTTGCTTGTGCACACAGACTGTTGGACTTTTGGCTGCTCCCATCATTTTATCCAGGCTTGGCACTGCCACGACATCCTGTGGCTTGGGTTTGGGCATTGGGTAGGAATCGAGTCCAGGCCTTCCACATGGTGGGCGAGGAACCCACCACTGAGCCACCAATGCCCATACAGACTGCATGTCTAAAATGACAAAAAAGTGAATTTTACACAATAGGTGCCCTTTAAACAAGGATTTTAAAAAGCGTTCCAACCTACTGTAGGATTAGCCTGCATTTCTATAATTGCACCAAACTCTAACCTTCATGGCGCACTGGCACCCTCCTGACTTGCACAAGCAGTTATTCTTAGAAGCGCAAATGTCATCGTTTCATCCCAGACGCCTTGATGCTAAACACGGCCTTACCGATAGGTCAACATTAAACTCCGCGGGAATCCAAAGCCCAGTGCGGCACACTTTCCGGTTATGAAACGCCGTAGGGCTCAGCGTTGGAAAAATATGGATTGTTTTTTGTTTTGTTTTTCCGTCTCAAACAAAACCCTGATCTCGAACATATTTTTTCGCAGTTAAATATTGAGAAACAAAAGTGACAGTGTTGCCTGTGGAGCGCCTGGTTGTTCTGTCTGTACTTAGTCACTTTGGTGCCCAAGGGTGGAGTGTCTCATATATTGACTCTTTTTTTTTTTCTTCTTCCCAGATTAATAACACGACTGGGTGTAATTAAATTCCCGCTCTTTGTATAGATTTTTGGGGAAATAGCTGCGAATAGTTGTTTGGTATGTTAGCTCTTGGGAATGACCATGGGAGCTGGTGATATTGGCTTTTTTTCAGCAGAGAGCTGAGATTGGTTTGCACCCAACAGGCAGCAAGCAGCATTGAAGGATTTTAATTAACAAAAGACAAACCACGAGTTTTTTCCCTTCCTTCCTCTGCCTCTTCCATCCTCTATCCCGTCCCCGCCTCCTACCGTTCTGAATCTCAACATGGGTTAGGTCATTAATGTGAAGCAGTCATGCAGATGCGGTTGTGCATCATGCAAATCTTTAATTATGCTGGATTTTTTATGCAGCATCTTTATCTATCTATCTAGCTATCTAGCTATCTATCTATCTATCTATCTATCTATCTATCTATCTATCTAGCTATCTATTTAGCTATCTATCTACCTGTCAATAGTGCTGTGAAAAAGTATTTGCACCCTTCCTGTTTTTTTTGTTTTTGTTTGTTTGCATATTTGTAACACTAAAACCATTTACATCATCATTTTTATATAACACAAAGAGTGAGTACAAAATGCAATTTTCGAATGATGATTTAATTTATTAAGTGAAAACAGCTGTCCAAACCTTCCTGGCCCTATGTGAAAAAGTAATTGCTCCCTAAACCTACAGTAGTAATTGATTGTGCCACCCTTGGTGCCAACAATGCAATCAAGCTTTTGTGATAACTGGCACTGGGTCTCTCACATCGCCGTGGAGGAGTTTTGGCACGCTCTTTTTTGCAGAACTGTTTTAATTCAGCCACATTGGACGGTTTCGGGCATGAAAAGCCAGTTTAAGGATCTCAATCAGATTTAAGATAAACTTTGATTAGTCTAATCCGAAACCTTATTATTATTCTTTTATTTATTTATTTTTTGAGATATTCAGAGCTGCAGATTTGCTGGTATGTTTCGGCTTGTCCTGAGTCCTTGTGTCCTTTTTGGTCTGCAGTGGCTCTCTCCTTGGAACTCTTCCATGGATGGGATTTTCCAGTCTCTTTCTTATTGTTGAATCATGAACACTGACCTTGTAAGGATTGCAGGTCTTTAGATGTTGTTCTGTGGTTCTGGATGAGTCGTTGTTGTGGAGCTCTTGGAGTTATTTTGGTGGGCCGGCCAATCCTTGGAAGGTTCACCACTGTTCCAAATTTTGTGGATAGTGGCTGTCGCTGTGGTTCGCCGGAGTCCCCGTGCCTAGAAAAATGGCCTTTTTTAAAAGATCGCGGCATGATGTGTTCCTTTTTTTAAGAACCGCTTCACTTTGTCAGACTTGATTCACCAGGTCTGGCAGTAATCAAGTGAAATTTAATGTTGCTTTTTAAAAAATGTGGTTAATCACAGTTCATTCATGATATAGTGAGGGCAATTACTTTTTCATATAGGGTCAGGTAGGTCAGGACAGCTTATTTTTTCCCCTTTAATAACTGAAATCCTCATTTAAAAATTGTATTTGGTAATCATTTCAGTTGGACAAATCTTTTTGTCTCTCTGTCTGACTCTATATACTGTATATACCGTATACTGTATATATTTTATTTCCTGTATGTGCATGTATATGTGTGAGGGAAATATCTCTCCTCAGATCAAAGGCATTGGCATTTATTTGACATTCTGAACTGACCATCCAAACCTGCGATATCAAAGAGCATCAGAGAGCCTAACCTCAATTTCAGCTGGACAATAAATAAAGGTGTGCGCTGTTTTTAGTGAGAGAGAGAGAGAGATGGGAAAAATCACATTGACCAAATCGCACACACTTACAAAAAGCCCTGTTTATTTTCTAATACATCTCGATATGAAGGTCATTCAGTTATTCAGCCCTCGAAGACCTCTATGTCTCCATCCTTTCATTCCCCCTTTATTCTTCCAGCAAAGCGCTCCAAATCCTGCCATTATACACACATTTGCTTTTCGCCTCCACACACCCTGCATTCTCTCTGGTTCCTCATTCAGTCCCCTGGTGTTTCTTTAATTTCTCATATTACTTCTGCTGGATGTGACCGTTATGTGGAATTGCCACATCTATCACCAGTGCTGTTTTCTGCTCCTTGTTTATTATTAATATGGTCTGGTAGGTTTGCTGTTACCTGCTCATCAGTCTGCAGTGCCATAGGTCTTATTCGAACTTTAGGGCTGACCGATCCAAAAGATTAAAGCGTTACATAAAGCACATATAAACGCTAAGCTTACTTTTATTGTACGATCATCTACTGCTCCTTGGGTTTATACTCGGGTGTATTTCAGTCTGTATTTCTTGCAGGTGTTGCTGTACACAGTGCATAATCCCTTTCTTCACTACGGCTGCTATTGGGTTTTTATTTATTTATTTATTTATTTATTTATCTATCTGCTCTGAACATTTGAGCCTGTAAACACATTCTGGATTAGAATTATTTACATTAAAAAAAAAAAAGGAATTGTGCAAATCTGTTGAAACTCCAGCCAACTGATCATAAATCAGCGTAGCTACCACTCATCCAATCACTGTGCATTCTGCATTATCTGTCTACTTACCCACAACTAACACCACACCCACAATTAACCTACGAAAGTCAAACATATCCATAGTTTGCGTTTTGGCAATGACATCAGAACTTTAAAGGTCCCATGTGTTACTATTTCTTTATCAAGTGGAAACAGGTCTCAAAGGCCCTCTAAAGTGTGCGTTAATGCTCCAGATGAGATATTTTTAGATAATGCATTTTTTTTTTTTTGCTTTCTGCTTTCCTCCTCTTCCAAACCTGCCATTTCGGTGTCTATTTAAATTAGATTTAAGATTCCTATATGAGGTCACATTAGGGGCAAAATATGATGGTGAAAAAGTAAATACAGAGCAGTGAAAAAAGTATTCACCCCCTTCGTATTTAGGAAACTTAAATGGTTGAAATCATCAAACAAATTTGAATACAAGAATAATAATTATACAGTATGGAAAAAGTAATTGCCTCCTTGCTAAATCATAATTGAACTGTGATTTTTGGAAAGCTTTCTAAAGACCTGCCAGGTGTTAAGGTCAGTGTTGAAGATTCAACAATAAGAAAGAGACTGGGGGCAAAAATGGCATCCATGGGAGAATTCCAAGGTGAAAGCCACCGCTGACCAAAAGGAACACAAAGGCTCTTCTCACGTTTACCAAAAACATATTGATTATCCCGAAGACTTTTGGGCAGATATTCTGTGGACTGATTAGATTATTTGGAAGTGTGCATCCTGATGTGAAACTAACACAGGATTTCATAAAAAGAACATCAGTCATCAGACATGGTGGTGGTAGCATGATGGTCTGCGACTGCTTTGCAGCTTCAGGACCTGAACAACTTGCCATAATTGATGTTTCAGGTTCCATCAGCCCAGTCAGCCTCTTAATAAATCAAATCATCATTTAAAAAACTGCATTTTGTATTTACTCAGGTTATCCTTGTGTAATATTAAAACGTGTTTGATGCTCTGAATCATTTAAGTGTGACAAATATAGCGAAAAAGGGAAGGGGGGGGAGGGGCGAGGGGCGCAATTACTTTTTCACTGTATGACTTTATGCATAATAGGTCCTCCTTTAATATTTAGTAAAGCAGTCTAAAAATAGACAATGGCAATCAATTCTCATATTGTTTGGCGGTTCTTGAACCGTGTCATCATCGTCGACTGCGTTCATGCGTTTGAAGTTTGACGTCTGATGATTTTCTTAAGGAGGATTTCAGGAAGCAGCTGCTTTTTATTTCAGCATCTGTTTCCCGATGTCTGCTGAATTCCTCTAAAGCCTCATAGACTTGAGTTCAGGAGTGAAACGCACTCGGTTGTGTAATTCGGCGTAAGAGCTTTTCTCTGTGCATTGTTTACATCCTGCCGCTATGTTCTGATCTGTCTCAGGGGCGTATCTGCTACACTATAAAACACCATTGCTTTGATTGATCTGGTGCCGGGCGCTTGTTCCCGCGCTGTTATGATCAGTGCCTTCGGTACGCTTTTTCAGCCACGGGTAGAATTTTCCAATATCAGCCGCCTTTCTTATCCGTTATCTGTCAGTGAACAGGCTCCTGTACGTGTCAGAGCTGCAGCTCAATCCTGCTTGTACTTGGGGATAGTTCTTGTCTTTTCCAGCACTATAGAGGTGACGGTATTTATAGAGTGTTGCTGTTCTTTCCGTTCCTGCCTCATGGATGACATGTGACTAGAAGACCGTCATGTTTTTTTTTTTCTCTCTCTTGCCTGGCGTTATAGTACTGTAATTTACTTCCCTCTATCCTGAACACTGTTCCTGTTTTTACTTCCCCCAACCATCTCACATCTCACGGTCTTAGTGTTTGGTATTGGCACATATACACTACTCAAAGAACTAAATAGAGCTCTTGCAGTATTCACGATATGAATCGCATCTTAATGAAAGTGGAAAATCTTTCTTGCGATGTACACCGGTTAATTTGTTCAGAACAGAATGACATAACAGCCGTCAATGGAAACCGAAATCATCAAGCCGCGGAGGGCTGTATTCAAAATTCGGCCTAAGTGAGAAATTGAAATCACGCTCCCATCCGATCCGAGTGGTGGGAATTTAATCAACTTGTACTGTGATGCAGAGGTACGTATGGGCCCCCATGTGCCTGTATGCGCTCCCGATAATGTCTGGGCGTGCTCCTGATGAGTTGGCAGATGGTGTCCTGGGCCATCTCTTCCCAGAACTGGATCAGAGCCTCAATGAGCTTTTGGACAAGTCTGCGTTTGGTGCTTAGCGGGATCGGATGCGACGATACATAATGTCCCATAGGGGCATAATTGGATTTAGATCGGCGAGGGCCATCATGCTTCTGCCTTCCAGGAACTGGACACATGAGGCTGCGTATTATTCGGCACCAACGTTAATGTCTGACAATCACAATCCACTGAGGATGTCATTCCAGTACCTCAGAGCGGTTGGCTATTACGTGGTGGCCCTCCAAGGATATGCCTCCCCAGATCATCATGGTCCTTCTGCTTGGTTCTTGCCCTTCTATGGCCCTGTCCAGCTTTCCTGTGATCTCCAGGTGTTTCTTCCATGCTCTTGAGGCTCTGCTGGCAGACACAGCCAGTCTTCTTACCACCTCTTGAATACCTGCGCAACCTGATTAGGCTGCAGGTAATGTGATAAAGACGCAGCGGTAAAGTGATAAAAGACGTTAGCAGAACACAAAACCTGAGGATCTGTCAGGAAGGATAAGGAAAGTGGAAACCACAAGCAAAACCATTTCTTTTTCTGGACGTTCTCTTGCTTTTGCCTCTCCATTGCACTTGTTTTCACTTGTTGCAAAACATGTGAAACTCATTCTTCGCCTAAATGGACAGGCTGGTGTCCCCGAAGTTTATATAGTTACAGAAATGACACTGTGTCGTGATGCAACAATATAGTAAGCATGTTGTCCAGGATTTGGAGCCAGCACAGGTCCCAGCGATGCCCTGAAAGACGCATTTAACCTCACTGACAACATCGGAGACGCATTTAAAATCTCCTAATTAGTTGTTGTCGACAACCGTCTCATATTCTCAATGGTGTGTTTTGAGTGTCTGGGATTTCAAGCAGCTTGTATTCACCACACTGGTACTTTTTCATCCTAATCACGTCCGACGAATTCCCACGTCTGTCCAGATACTTGCTACATCGCACGCACTTTGGAGTTTAAAGTGTTGTCCCGAACACTGATACAACCGGATTACAACATTCATCCAATGTTATGGTTCACTTCAGTTCAACTCAGTTTTATTTATATAGCAATTTTTTTGGGAGTCACTTCATCTCAATCATGGCTCTACAGCCAGTCAGGGGCGTTTGTGAGTTCACGCCAGCTCAGATCGGGAGACATCTCCACACTTTCCAATAGGTTTTCGGGAGTTTTGTTCGTTCAGCTACACGATTATTAGTGAGATTAAGTTCATCCCAGCTGTGTTCCATGGACTTGAGGTCTGAAGCCTGAATTAAACCGAAGGTATAAATACAGAAAGTTAATTATAAAATACTTTGGGAATGCCTCATGGCCCCACTTTGGGACCCCTTTATTTGCTCAATAATATCTTAAGCAAGAATAAGATTATTAGTAATAATTGGTATAGTTTCCTTAAACATACATGATGGCCGCAATGCTACACTAGTACAGTATAAAGGGAGAACTTTGACTGGAACAATGCGACTCCGCTTATCTGTTCAGTTCTTTCTACATAACGAGCTTTAATACTCATTATCAAGATGTGTATCCCCATAACGAACAATTAAGCAATTTAATATATTAGAACTGAGCATCATATCGATATATTGTAATGTGATACAGTGTTGAGCAAACACATTGATTCATATTTCAATGTCACTAAACCTTGCTTTTAAATACAGTATAATAATACAATTCCAGCCCTTCAGCATAAATATCACATCCAATTGGGTCTGGATTAAGAATAAAAACAAGCAGAAATTTTGGCCAGACAGAATTTTATAGCTCTTAAGAAGACTGCGTGTGCCTTCTGACCGTTCTCTAAAGCGCAGGGATGCCATTAAGGAAGGATAGCGGTATGTCAGGAATATCAATTACTCCATCTCCTGATGGAGCATGGGCTCAGAGCGACCGTATTGCTCATCATAGTCCAGACGCTGTCGTCTACGAGGTGGGCCTTTTTCATCATTTTCTGTCTCCGAGCCTCTGTCTTCTTCAAACCTCTGTCGCCTCGTTCCAACTCATCCATCAATCTTCAGCGGGCGCCAAGGTGATCAGAATTAACCTCATCATCGGGACCAGTAACCTGATCCTCATCTCCATCTCCCTTTCAATTCGCTTCAATGACGATTCTCATATACCTTCTGCTCATTTGTTTCTTCGTCTTCGTCACACCGTAGTACCTCACAGGCGTCTCACAGGCTCATGAGCCTCGATGTTCCTGGCCAGTGAGTCACACCTGCGCAGTTCACATTTCTTCTTGACGTCAGGTCGTTATAGCAGGATCTATCATCCGTCAATCAAGCAATTGTTTTAGAAAGTTTATTTATTCATTTATGTTATATCATCAATTTTGCATTTGAGGAAATTTGAGGAATTTCGTATGCTATAACACTTAGCAACCTTAGTGTTACATATAACCAACCGAGGTCATTTTAATTAGCAACTCTATTCCTGTCTGTTTCAACATTATATGACTTTTCAACCCGATACTGTTAATCAATTTGGCTGAACAGTGCATTTTTTAATGCTGCTAATATGTTAATTAACACCTCGGTCTGTTTTCACATAAGTATTATTTATAGCATTTATATATATTTATTTATTTATAGCCTATTTAAATGGCATTTTAATTTAAAAAAGTACCGTATGTGTAATTACACTCCATCTAATTGAAGCAGGACACGGAGTGTACAGATGTGCTAATTGCACAGATGTGCTAGAGGGGGAAATAAGCCTCCAATGAGGGTGATCAATGAGAAGCTGGTCTGGAACTCTTGCAAGTTCAAACCTAAACTTTTTTATGATGGAGGGGGCACAGGTGAGGTGCGTTCCAATTTTCTAAATCCTCCCAGATTTTCAGTCTGCTCAGGGAGCAGACTGAAAATCTGGGAGGATTTAGAAAATTGTAAAAAAGAATATCACTATTTGATATTAAAGATGTTGCACCATTAATAGGCTTACTCACTCACTCACTCTTCATCTATACCGCTATATTCTGTATTCAGGGTTGCGGGGGGCCTGGAGCCTATCCCAGGAGGCTTAGGGCATGAGGAGGGGTACACCTTGGACTGGGTGCCAATCCATTGCAGGGCACACACATTTTGGAATTGTGCAATTAATGTAAATCTGCATGTCTTTGGACTGTGGGAGGAAACCAGGCACGGGGAGAACATGCAAACTCCATACACACAGAGAAGGGAATCGAACCCTGGACCCTGCAGGTGCAAGGCAACTACACCACCGTGCCGCCCAATTAATAGATCTAAATGAAAGCACATTTCTGATATTGATCATGTTAATAGCTTTGCACAAAAGGTCAGATTTTTGGTGAGCCTTATTGCTTCTATTTCATCTTGTATTTGCAGCAATCAGCCATAGCATTAACCCGAGGTCAGTCTATGCCCATGGGGACCAAAGGCCAGTCTGTCCGGTCCCACAGAAAAAGCCAATGCAGCACAAACCACTGAAACAAGTAAATGCCGGTCAGGACAGAAAGGTATCCGAACACTCAGTGCATCACAGCCTGCCGCATATGGGCTTAGCAGACAAACAGTTTTTTCATAGATTGTTGATTCGGCCTCCAAATTCCCCAGATCTACAGTATATGGGATGCACCAGATGAACAAGTCCGATCCCCGCCGGCCCCACCCCGCAACCCACAGAACCCTGTGGATTTGCCACTTACTGTATGTCTTGGTACCAGAGAGACACCACAGCACAGACCCAGAGGTTTTGTGGAGTCATGCCCTGATGGTGCGGTTCCAAAGCTTCCCAAAATGAACTGTAGGTGACTTTAATGTTAATGGTTTTAGCACTATGGCTGATCTGTGTATTTAATTAACACACTGATTAATTCGATCTAAAATAATTGATCATCAGAGTTTGCACAAACTTGTAAAGTGTCTGTCAGCTCAAGTGCACCCTCAGAGAGGGCTGTACCAAATCCTAACAAGCTCATCATTATACAGTACATTCATCTATATTTCAGTCAAGTCATTGAAATAATCAGCTGCTTGCTACAATTTTGCAAGAAATTTGCATCGGCATGTGAAGCATTTTCAGCATGCGAGCGAACAAACTTTGCGAGCGGCCAAACCGAACACCGGCTAAGTCGCGCGTACGTCCGGGAGGTGTTCAAAACTCGCTTGCTTTACCTTTGTATTTTGTGTAAGGTTTAGTGAACATGTAGGTCGCAAGAATGTTAACAAGGATGATAGCAAAAAGAAAACAGAGCCACTTTCAGTTTCATTTTTAATAACATTATTAAAGTTTAATGTCTATTTATTTAATATTTTACTAATTTAAATATTTTACTTAAATGTTTTGAGTGTTTTTATATGTAAAAATATGATTAGTTACATTGGTAATATTATTTGGGTTGCTGGAACAGATTACCTGCATTTACATTATTTCCAATGGGAAAATGCGTTTCGCAATACGAGTCCGTATGCAGAGGAACCGCTGTATTTCTCTCGTTCCGCGTGCTTGTCTTGTAAAAGCACTGGCATTTATCTTTATCAGCTGATGATGGCAAAAACAAATCTCAAATTTGGTGTTTAATTAGTTGAGTAACTGATTCGAAATGAAAAAAAAACATTGCATGCACATTGCTGCAGTCTAATGTTAATCCTGGCCCAAGACTCTGATTCGCATTTGATATCTGCAGCTGTTACATTTTTTTTTTCATAAATAAAATCATTTGTTTAAACGAGACCGGACTCTGATTGCAAACCATTGTTACTACAGATGTTTTTCATGAATGACCCTCCTGTTTAACGCAGTTTAAAAGACACTTGTATTTTTGTTTCGGGTTTCCAGTCGGCCAAAACTTGGTATCGGTGCTAAAAAAGTGTTTCACCTGGGTGAAGAAGTGCATTTCCAGATAGTATCATATAACAGCATTATTCATAATACTTGATGCTTTTTATGTCTTGGTCCAAGCTTTTTTTTTTTTTTTTTTCTTGTAAATATTTATTCAACTATTATTAATTATTAATATTATTAATATTACTTAGTACAATATTATAATATAATATTATTCATATGATTTATTACAATATTATTATGTATTATTAAATATTCTCATTTTGTACACATTTATATTTGTATCAGATAAAAAGAAACACATTTTAAAAATACAATTTCACTCCCTTTTATGTATGTATGTAGTGACAGTTACTTTTTTTGAATTCAAATCTTTCAACGATCTTAACTGTCATTTAGATGAAACTTGGCGAATTTAGATTTCACATGAAACGACATAAATCTGAAAAGGTGTATTATTCTAAAACGCAAAATTGTTAAGATATCGCAACATGCGTACAGACACTACAGATTATTTGCTTTTTTTCTTTTTTTTCTTTGAAGATTTTAACGAAAAACATTTCAAGCAACAATTTTTACGGGTGATAGGCTTCTGGAATCCGACACCAATTTTAGTATCCATACAAAAGAAAAGTTTCTCATAAAGAAATATGAATGATTGCATTTTAAATGATTATAGTTTGAAGCGAGACAGAATAACAGTGAAAATTTTACATTTTGGGGGTAAATATAAAATAATCTCTTTAAAAATGGCTGAAGTTGGCAACTTGAATTTTTTTTATGGGCGCAAGATTCCATGTTAAGTAAACTTCAAAAGTACTGTAGCTATGCCTTTTATGTATTACGCTATATGAAAATAATAAAATCAGCTCCGGTACTGTGTTTTGGCTGTGTATTGTCGTAATATCGTTTGCTCATAGCTTGAGCTCTTGATCTCGGGCAGGTGACGGCATTACATCTTACCACTGATTACAAAGCCAGCATGTCCCTGCAAGGTCACCCTCGCTTTCCGTTCTTTCTTTCTTTTTTTTCTTTTTGCACCCAGCTCCGTCTCACACTGATGATTTCGAAGGCTGCAGTGGAGAAAGAGAGAGAGAGCGAGCGAGAGAGAGAGAGAGAGGCACAGTCAATGGCCTATCAGTTTTGAGCTGCAGTTTCCTCTGTCATTAGAGTTGTGATTTATCGGCGTGTCCTGCTGACCCTTTCTCCCTCCGTCGGCTTGTCAGCTCAGCCCAGGTTAAATGGTTTGTCGGGTCTGTGCCGATAGAGGAGATACGGAGAGAAATGATTCGTATAGCATCTCAATCCGTGGCTCAGGTCCTCATCTCTTATCTCAAGTCATTTAACTACTTCCATGTTTAAATGCTAGCCGTTTAAAAGCTACGGCTCTTTTCTTTCCTTCTCTCTCCCTCCCGGATCGTCTCTAATAGACCGAACCCTCCGCAGCTTCATCGCGAACAGACTGCTGATTCAAGCGAACCCCGTTTCTCATGTTGTTTGTCAACGTCCTCGCTTCTGCTCTCTGCTCTACTGTACTCCTCCTCTCCGCTGACCTGGAAATACCATCGCATCAGTCCTATTAATGCCCCTTGTCTCTTATTCATTGAAACAAAGTCGGGAAAAATTCCCGAGCGCTCCCCGAGCATGAAATAAGCGCTCGCGTGACAACACAATCATAAGAGATGCGCCATAAACATGAGGGATGGCGCTACCAGAAATAGAAGAGTGTGTTTGGCTGTGCTCGCAGTAAGACAGGCTGATTAGAGTGTGTTTTATGGATGGGCTGCAGCTCACATTAACATTATTATATTCCACCACAGAGTGAGAGAGAGAGGGATGGGTCTGGTTTTTGCTGTATTTGGTGCGCCCTAGGGTTAGGGTTAGGGTTAGGGTTAGAATAATTTTTTTAAATTTCATTTAGCTCATTTTGTCGATGCAGTACGAAAGTGAGAAGCATGTAATCGTATTTCACAGCCATTCAAAACACGGTAGCAGACGAGCCGGGTGTAAAACTTCTCAGACATTATACAGATGTGGCCAGATGTGTTTATTTATTTATTTCCTTTTTTAACGACTCTATGCTTTGTTTGGATTTTGCAGCACAATTACATGATCACAGTCAAATCGGTGTGTCTGTGTCGTCTCCGCATGAGCGGAAACAACAATTATGTGTCATTATTATCATTATCCGCCGCAGGTGTTCAAGTCAAACCAGGACTATCGATTGTGCAGGAGTAAAAAGGCGCTTTATTTCTCTATGTAATCCCCTTGATACACTAATGCACTTTCACTAGTGCTTGGACACCATCAAGGTAGTAAGTGACTACAGACTGACTGATCAGACTCAACACTGACACGCCGGCCTCCCAGGAACTCCTGTAATAGCACAAACATGTAGAAATGGCTTGGAGTGAGGTTTGGACTGTGGCAATAACACCTGTAATGTACAAGTGGTGTTCAGATGTTTCACTGCGACTAAGAGTCTCGTCACTGAAGGCTTCTTGAACAGGTTGACTTGAACACCCCTTGCATATACCATTTGAGGGTTAAGGGCCTTACTCAGGGGCCCAACAGGGACAACTTGATGGTGGAGGGAGTTGAACCTAGGACCTTCTGAATCGTATCGGTGTGCCTTAACCACTGAGCTACACTGAGTCTACCTAGGTCAGGTCTAGTATCACTCATCACTCACTCATCGTCTGTACTGCTTTATCCTTTACACAGGTTCACGGGGGGGCCTGGAGCCTATCCCAGGAAACATGCAGGATACATCCTGGATGGGGTGCCAATCCATCACAGGGCACATACACACTCTCATTCACACTTTGGGAACACCAATTAGCTTAATCTGCATGTCTTTGGACTGTTGAATGGAAAACTAAATTATCCGGGGGAAACCCACCAAGCACGTGAGGAACATGCAAACTCCATGCGCACAGACCCTGAGCTGGGACTCGAACCCGGACACTGGAGGTGCGGGGCGACATGTGCCACTGTGTTTTTCTAACACATCACACTGTTTGGTAGAACGAGGCTTTTACCCTCTTCATTAAAGAACAGGAACGCACCGTGCGTGAAGTTGTTTTTCGGGTCCGCGTCGTGATTGAGTAAAATGAATGAAAAAGACCGGACTGAGCGAGAGTTAATCAGCGGGGTGAGTCACAGCTCCTGAGCCAAGAGTTTTAACCATCACCGCGCTAGCGGAGGATTGAAGCGAACAGACGCTCTAAGCAGCAGGTGTGTTATTAAGCAGCGCCTGGTCATATTTCACACTCCAATTCAGCGGAGCAACGAGCGCGCCGGCTAGCGATTTGCCACTCAACCGCTGATGGCTTCTGCCGTCTCCCTTACAGACGTTCCGTATCGGAACGACGGACCCGGGCATGCTTTCACGCGAGCTTTTCTCGAGCTCTGCGTGCGTCTGCTTTTTTAGGTTCCCTCACTGTTGAGTGATCTCTCTCTCTCTTTCTCTCTCTCTCTCTCTCTCTCTCTCGCCCCTACTCACGGAGAATGCAATCTGTCAATTACCTATGGGGAGCCGGGGAAAAAAAAACGGCGCTGATGCAATTTCAAATCCAGGAATTTAGCAACAAATGAAATTTGGTGTCAAGTGAAGCGAATCCTCCGGGAGAATGCTCTCTCCGTGCCTTGAAAATAAAAGGATTACTATGGTGATGAGACGAGAAGTGTGCAGACGATTCTGTGCAGAAATCTTTCCACAGCAGCATTGTGGAGGAGTGGGTAGGAGGAGGGCATCACATCAGACAACTGTGCTATTTGTATGCCTTTTTTTTTTCTTTCCTTCTACTCTTTCTACATAAAAAACAATCCACTGGGTTGGGTGTGGCTCCTTTGTTTCGCTCGACTGGCAGAAATATTGGCACCCGGATAACTTCATCCCAAAGTTGTCGGGGTAGACTCTTCCTCGGTGTCCTCCGAGTCAGCGTGTTCATCCGGCATCCTCGACGGGTGATCGTGCCGGCCAGCTGCGACCTGGCAACCCGAGCAGCAAATCGTGGAGCCCTGCTGCGACCTGGCAACCTGGGCGACCAATCACGGTGGCCCGCTGTGACCTGGCAACCGGCAGGTCCAATCGGTCTGTCCTGCTGCCAGCCTGGCAACCCGTGCAACTTTGTCCGCTCGCGCTGCCGTATGATCATTAGCCAGCAGCCAGCTGTCAGTTCGCTCATTTCCTCTTGCCTATGGAGGGCAGGGGAGTGTTCATTACCGCAGAAGAGAATTTAGATTTATCTGGCAGCTTTTTCAAAAAAAAAAAAAAAAAAACGAAATGGCACGTCTTAAATCTCTGACACCTGTGGCTGTCACAACACCTGTGCTACTTCTATTCTCGGGTTCTCCACTGAAGCATGAACGGTTTTAACGAACACCATACGACACGCTTTATATCATTACTGGATATCACAAGCACGTCATAGAACCCAGGTTAAGCGACTGTATAACAAGCCTTCGACTTCATTATTTATGTGACGTTCGTTCTAATAGAAATACACATTAACGCAGAGGACATGCTCAGGACGGTGTGTTGTAAAGAAACACAACTCTGTCACTCCGACTGAGACGATTCCTGTAATTAAGGCTTCATCTTTTTTTTTTTTTTTTTCCCAGCCCTTTCACCCCAGGCATTGTGGTAATGCGTCTTAAATGGCCTCGGAGACGCCAGGAGCGTCTCATGCTGGTGCAAAGTGCCATTATTATCCCCGAATCCCTGAGGAATAAACAAACATCGATTAGGGAGTGTCACTGATTTATTCCGTTGTGTTCACCGCTTTGGTTTGGGTTGGAAGCTTCGGGACAGAACGTTCTCGTTTGTTTTTATTGCGTCGTGACTACGATTGTCAGTTTGCAAAGTTTTAAACACGGAGATGCTCGGAAACCAGAGCCACACTTGCGTTGAGCGCGTTGAAATGATCCGCATGCCGGGACTCCAGCGAGACCGCTTCTGTTACACCGGCGCGCGTATGCATGTGATATTTTTGATGTGTCTTGAGGCATCATTTTCTTTTTTGTGCACGTGAGACAAGGCCCGCTGACCTCCTCCTCCTCCTTCTCCTCTTCCTCTTCCTCCTTCTCCTCATCCTCTTCCTTCAGCCTCACAGAGCACCACATGACAGCTGCTGGATTTCTCTCAAGAGGAAAAGCTTCCACCTCAGTATTTCTCCTGCTGCCATCAACCTTGACATTCCTTTCAAAGAGCGCGCATGGAAATCCATACTAATTTTGACAGCGCTCGGTCTAGCATGGCGGGATGCCTCTCTGAAAAGCCATGAAGACGCGATCCTTTTCTCAAAATGCCTTAAAGCAAAAAAAGGTAGCGTTTCGAGTTGGTTTAAAGAGTTGGGTTATGGAAATGAATGGCAGGTTGAGATCATGATGCGCACTGTGTAGACATCCAGGAACAAAGATCACCTGTAATAAAGTGGCGCATTATTAGATTATAGCGGAGTTACTTTGATGCTACTACATGATCCAACCTGTTTTCCTTAACCAGACAAGTCCAGTTCCAGCTCAATTGGATGCTGAATGCTCTCTGACAGACCTGTCTCTTGACTTGAACGCCCGTCTTCTAATATAGTCACGCCAAAGAATGTAACTTCTAATCTTATTTAATTAGATTGAGAGAGATCAGATAATGAAATCATTATAACACCATTAATCAGTAGTTTTTCTTTTTAATCGAAACCTTTTTAAGTATTAAGTGACAGCAAGTCTTATGAATTAGGGATGAATTACTGACCAGGCTGCCTGCCTATTCAGGTGGACAGAAGGACAGCACCCGGGACGGGTCTCTGGACTTTTTCTCAGAAGTCTACAGTATATCTTCCATTTTTCTAGTCTTGTAGCGTTCATGCAGCCTGAACCATCCTATTCAGAAAGAAGAGAACGTGTGCTGACCATAAGCATGGCTTCTGTGTGGAAATGAGGAGCTCTCAAATAGCTTTTAATAACACCCAGGAGAATTGCTTGGTTAGTGTTTCATTTACTATAAAAGTGGATTTAGTGGGTGAAGGCTGTGCTAATTTACCAGTAAAAGCACTGAAAAAAAAGTGTGCAGTTTTAAAGAAAGTGTGCGTACTTAAAATGCTAAATAGACAAACTTGTGAAACTAAAGTTTAGAACTCTACACTTCCACAAGACGGTTTAAGGATGCCAAAAAAAAACATACTAAGATTTCATTCAATCACCTTTAGCTTTGGTTAAAGAACACAATGTAGTGGTCAGTTCATGTGTGAAAATGATTCTTCATGCCCCCAGAACCACTCTTACACAATCTGAGTCCTGGAATATCCCTGTGCCATCAGGAGAGAAGAACTCCATAATGTAGATGTGTCATTCGTGGGTCTACTTACATTCTACTTGTAAATGTTAGTATTCTGCTGTTTGTCCCCAACTTAAGAACGAGTTCTGTTCCAGGAGCATGTTTGTAAGTTGGATTTGTTCATAAGTCAGACAAAGTGTGTCTTGTACACCTTTGACACGAGTATACAGTGTAAAGCATAAAAGCCCAAACACATAGGTTTGGTGTTTTGGTTCTACATTATACTCTAGTGAGACTGCGCTTCCAAACCCGAGGGGAATCCAGATGAATCTGTGGAACGAATAATTTGAGTTTTTATGATTTCTTATGGGAAGATTTTCTTTGGTTTACGAGTGTTTTGGAATACAAGGGCACTTCCGGAATGAATTTGCTCGTAATCCAAGGTTCCACTGTAATTGTAAATATTGGTATCTTGTGCACTACAGTGTCTATTTTTGTACGATATACATGAGCTACTTCCGCGATTTGTTCGCATCTTCAAATGTTCGTAGATCCGGAGTCCGCCCGTATCTGCGGAAATCCATAACTCGAATGTTTGTAAGTCGGGGACTACCTGTAATAATAATTCAATTATCTGTCATATCAATCTTATAGGACAGTGAAAAGTTGCTCTTTGCACGTTTGCACATGCAGTTTATGTTGTCTCTTGTATAAAAACAAAGATGGTTCTCTGTTTAACTTAAAATGTCAGTCTGGTCTTTTGAATTCAAAAGACCAGACCTTTGGTCAAAAGACCTTTTTCGCATATCCCAGTTGGAAGCTGGGATCATAGCGCAGGGTCAGGATACAGCGCACCCTGGAGCAGATAGGGTTTAGTACCTTGCTCAAGGCCTTAACAGTGGAAGCCTGGCAGTGCTGGAGCTCGAACCTCCAACCTTCCGATCAGTAGCCCAATAACCCACAGCTGAGGTTGTATTAGCAATATTGCTTTGGCGTCATTCATTCATTCAGCATTATTACAACATAATCAACTTTCAAAAACAACGTTGTTCACAATCTAGTTACAACCTTATGGTTCTTGCTGGAATGTTTCTTGCTGCCAAAGGAACCACAGTTACACATGATATCTGTAAATGCATGTTCCATGACAGTCTTAAAGGCGGTGTCTACTGCACCGTATATATGTGTTGTTGGAGTGATGCTGTAGATGGACGCCAGATCCTCCTCTTCCAGCAGAGCACTTCCCCTAAAGTGCTTCTCTCGTTTTTATAAAATTACCCCGTTGTTTAAGACGGAGTCCGGAATGGCTAATCAGCTTTGCACCAAGATGTCGAGAGAATTTATGGAGCAAGGATCCTGAGAGTGCTCCGGGCGGCTCGCGCAGAGTAATGTGCTCGCTCCTCTCCTGTGTCTCATTGTCTTGGGCGAAAGTACAATTATCAGGAGTTTGCGGTGTCCTTGATTTAGCAACGCATTAGCGATGCATTATTCTTTGAAACAGCTGCGCATAACAAGGGGGTTCGAGCGCTGGAAGGACTCCAGCGGTGCGATAAATAATACAAGCATACCACTCATTTGCAATATGGAGAAATGCACCCGAACGAGTGTATCATACCCGCGTCTTTTAGCCTTTCAGATGGGGACTTTCAGGGAACTCTGTCAGGGACTCGCTCCATCCCAGCCGTCAAACTGCAAGTCCGTCTAGACGTTAATGATGTCATCCAGATAGCTGGTCTGTGTAAAAGCTTTTTCAATACAAATATAAGTACCGTCTATGTATGTATATATAAATGTATGTTTGTATACAGTACGTGTTGCATATATCCAGCCGAGAGAGAGATTGAAAAGGATAAATGGATGAACGAAGAAAGACTCCCAGGATTAGAGATAGAGAGAGAGCAGTCTGACGGAACAGACAAAGAGACAGAAAACACAGTGTTACTTAAATTGAAGGCTGAAGAGTAGCAGAGAAACATCAAACGGCGTGCACAGGTGTCAGACCATAGCTTCCCCCCCCCCAGATTTTATTCATCGCTGAACTTGTATACGCCTTAGAGGGATTAGCGAGAGTGTCTTCCCTGTGTGTTGTGAACGTGCACAATCCTCGGGGATTAGTGAGCGAGGAAGGGAGACTGCGGTGATGAAGACATGGAGGATTGTGTGTGGGAGCGAGAACCCCGGGGTGATAATGCAGTTCGGCTCAGCTCTCAGACCTTGCTTAATGTTCCCTTGCTAAATGAAATGCCTCCATTGATTGGCTGAAAGGTTTTTACGGTAGACAGAGAGAGAGAGAAAGAGAGAGATGCGATATACAGTCAGTGCATGTGTATGTTTTCGCCCGAGCAAAGTCGAAAAAAGTGAAATACTTTTTTTCCCTGGCGCCACTTTCATAATTAAACGTCCGTTATTAACACGGATGCAGGATGAGTAGCAGGTGTCGAAAGGGAAACGCATCAAAGCATGTGCGGGTCGCTTTGGAGATGGGGAAGAGAAAATCCTGTGCGTAGATGGCGGAGAGGGAGGAGGGAGATAAATGAGAGCGCCTGCGTTAAAGGGTTGCAAATTCAAAGTGGTTTGTGAAACAGAGAAGGAGCGAGCGCGAGCCCTCCCCTTTATCTGCCTTGCAGCTCTCTCTCTCTCTCTCTCTCTGTTCCCCCCCCCCCTCGTTCTCTCACTCAAAACCTGGCACATTCTGCTCCTCTCTCTCAGTCTCCCTGCTGCATCCCGAGCAAGCGCATCTCTCCGTGTAGCCTTTATTTCTTTCCCGTTCTTCCGGCTCATCAAACTCCATCAAAGCCTCGATCCGCACGGACTATCCGCGATCGCGCGTCAGCTCCGTCAGCTTCGTCGCCGCCGTAGATTCAGCAATGAGACATCCCGAGGAGGGTTTAGCTTGAGTGGACGTTCTCGCGCCGCAGCGATTGTTAACCAAAATGTGACGTTAGTTTGTACGGAACATGAACGGCGGAGCGATGCTCGGGAAAAAGTCGTGAGTACTCAGGCGTATGCGTCTTTTCCGTGTGGTATAGACGTTGTACTTTCTCTCTCTACTTCTCCCCGGGCACTTCTTCTTCTTCTTCTTTTTTTCGAAAACTTGCACCAACAAGCCGTAGGAGTAACGCGCCGCGCGGACGCCACGGTACATTTATGACCCGCGGCCGAAATTAAAACAGCCCCACTTAATTATCATCAACTTCTATCGAGTGCCGAAATTCAATTAACTGACTCGCTGGCCTGCGCCTGTGTTAATCATTAGCCTTATTAGCCTCCTCATGAACTACTATTAATTCAGTTACGCCGTTTTAGCGCCGGACGAGATCCGCCGTATGGTTCTTCAGGCTTTTTTTTTTTGTTTTTTCTTCGTTATTTTTTTTTCAATTAAAAAACACTTTGGGAAACGATGACTTTTGAAAGTATGAGGATGTTGAAAGAGTAGCCGGCAGTGCAGCCTCCGCTCCATCACTCCCTCCTCGGACGTCCTTGCGAAGCTGGTTAGCTCAAAATAATCAAAATAATAGATATTACAAATTAGAAGAAAAAAGCGCACGCTTTGGATCATGGCCGGGCGGTATCCTGTAGGGTCGTCTCGTAGGCTGGCGCTCATCTCGCTCACTCTGCTCCTCTCCTGGTCCTGCCCTGCTTTAGGAAAGAAGAAGCTGTACATCGGCGCCTTGTTCCCCATGAGCGGAGGATGGCCCGGGGGGCAAGCGTGCCTCCCTTCGGCTCAGATGGCGCTGGACCTGGTGAACAAGCGGACCGACATCCTGCCGGACTACGAGCTCGAGCTGATCTACTACGATAGCAGGGTAAGTCATGGTCAGTATACATGCTGTATAATCTCGAATCCAGTGAAACATCAAATCTCTTTAGCAAATCTTTATGTGATCTGAAAAAGATGTACACTGCAATGTATTCACAGATATATAATGTACATTTACTGTTGAGATCATACGTGCACGGTGTCTGTGATCAACAAATATCACATGTTGAATGATATTTCCCCCTTAAACTCTGTAGTTTATATTCAAAGCATTTCATTTAGTAGGAAAAGCATTCCTGAACACTTGGAAAGCATTCTGATTCAGTTTCTCCAAGGCAACGATCTGGAAATTTCTTTCAAGGTTTCCTCATCTGGATCGAATTCAAATCATTTGCATCGGATTACTGTATATCTGTGTGCGAGGTGATGCATCCCGTACAGCACCGTGTGTAATTATTCACTCCTTAGACGATGTTAATTACGTATCCAGTTCTTCTTTAGAACGCCGCGTGTTCCCGTCCCGGCGAGATCTGCCATTAGTTCTGATTAGTCCGATAACAAACTGTCCTCGTGTGATTCATCCGGCTCGTTCCGTATCGTGTTGTGATTACATAAGTAATGAGAGGTTGTCCGTTATGGCGGTGGATGCATCTCCCTCTAGATTGTGTGCACTTCAGCGAGATTTATTGCGACATGGGACTGTCTCTTTATTTCGCACCGCTCGCGCTCGTCCCCTCTCTCTCACTCTCTCTCGTCGTTTCCCACCTGCTAACCTCCTCCCCCGCCTCGGAGGTGCCAACAAACACACGCACGCACACACACACACACACACATATATATATATATATATATATATATATATATATATATATATATATATATATATATACAATAAGAGTTTGAGCCTCAAAGACACACACACACACACACACAGGCTGCAAACAGTTAACTCGCTCTGACTGGTTGGCTCTGCTAAGAACTCCGCCGTGATTGGCTGAAACAGCTCTGCATTGGAGCCCCACTTCAAAGGTACCAAGGAGGAGGGGATGCTGGGGGCTGGTGGTTGGCATGGCAACAGTTACCTAGACGACTGCAGTTCAAACAAACACATAACTCCACAGATTCCCACCAAAAAGGGAGCATGAGAGAGAGAGAGAGAGACTGAGTCAGAGAGCTAGATAGATAGAGAGAGAGAGAGAGAGAGAGAGAGAGAACATCCTTTTACATTTACTGCAAAAATGGGGCAGATGAGTCAATAGATGAAGCAAGCAGGTCAGTGTTGTTGTGACAGAGCCCGCAGCTGAGCGTGCATACAGAGCAGACTAGGCCTTTTACATTTACTACTAATGCTGCACAGCTCATTAAAAAAAAAGAATGGCAGTATTGTACATATGTTCATGTGTATGAAGAAGATACGAGACTTTTACATCACTCTCTAGAACATCTACTGTATGTATTAATACGTACCCTAGTAAAAGCTTACCCAGGGACTTGCATGGTGGATTTGTATGGATATGTAGCATTTTGGAAAATAGCCTTAGAATGTTTTTCAAGAGGTTTGGAAGGACTGGGGATTTCGACAAGTTTCCCAAATGAGGAAAATAAAAAGAGATGCCAGTGATTGAATGACTGTTGATAGCTGCTATGATGCAAGTCAGAGCAGGAACTACTTCTTGCATGGAGACGCCACAATGGGTAATAGGATTATACACAGGTAAATGTGCGATTTCTTTTTTTTATATAAATAAATGTTAGTTTTGGCAAATTAGAGTCTTAATATAAATTTTTTTTAAAAATATATACATATATAAATTCAATGTGATTCAATAAATTCAAAGTGATTTATTTATCTCTGAAATATTATTCCATTGTTTACGCTTAATCAGCATGGTGGTGTATTTGGTTAGCACCGTCACCTTGCATACTGAGGGTTCAATTCCTGCCTCAAGGTCTGAGTACGTTGAGTTTGCATGCCCTCCCCAGGTTCGCTTGGTGGGTTTCCTCCAAGTACTCCAGTTTCCTCCCACAGTCATGCAGATTAGGTTAATAAGCATTCCCAAATTGCCTGTTGTGTGTGTGTGTGTGCGTGTGTGCGTGTGTGTGTGTGTGTGTGTGTGTGTGTGTGTGTGTGTGTGTGTGTGTGTGTGTGTGTGTGTGTGTGTGTGTGTATGTGTGTGTGTGTGTGGTATGTGTGTGTGAGCAATGTGTGTGTATGTATGTGTGTGTGTGTGTGTGTGTGTGTGTGTGTGTGTGTGTGTGTGTGTGAGTGTGTGTGTGCCCTGCAATGGATTGGCACTCTGTCCAGGATGTACCCAGGATGTAATTCTCCTGGGATAGGATCCAGGCCCCTGTGACACTGTACACAGTATACAAGATGAATGAATCTTTAAGCCTAGTAAGCCAGGTCATGATGATTAGATTTATGTTAAAGAAGAAAAAAAACATCTACCAACTTACCAAAGTGTATCATTAATGATATTGTCAATATGATACGTTTTATATTACTGTATATGAGACATGATGATGATAATTTTTTTTTTAAAAAGTAAAAAATGATGGATGATGCAGAGATGAAGTTCACCGCAAATAATAAATATGAGGAATGGGATTACGCTCTAGGTTCAAACTGTTTCATATATCGATGACCCGTCGTCATGGTTACATTCCAACATGCTTGTACTGTATGTTAAACTATCAGACACGTCGATGGACAATCATGCTTACACATGTTTGACTGTTTGATAGTATAGATATGCTGTTAATAATATATAGAGCACCGTGGACAGTTCCATGTGGCAGGGATCGTCCTTGTGTAAGGAATTAATAGCCAGGGTTTAAAAATATTACCACCTCTAATTGTGACCTGTGACCTTGCTTACTTATAATACTGAAAATGTTCGTGTCACTGAAATCGTGATTAACTCTATACTATCGTATGGAAAAAATAAACCTGACCTGCTTCCCATTCGCTGGTAAATTACTTATTTTCATTCCTTTCTCTTGTAATACAAATCAAAATTTAATTACAGACCGAAATTAATGGCCTGTGTACTACCTATTGTGAAAAGCAATCATGACAGCTAGCGTAAATAATTGTTTCAGCTAGACCTATATTTACGTTTCAGTACCGCTCGTGGCACTAAATGAAAATAAGCAATAACACAGGGACGGATTTGTGCACAAAGGAATCACACAGGATCCGGTGTCTGGGTAGTGAATGAAATAACACCCTCCGGGCCGTAACCATGACAACAATCGTATTATTATTATTATTATTATTACGTGTATGAGAATGTGCATGTGCGTGTATAAACATTATATATGTTTATATCGAGCACCATGGACAGCTCCATGTGGCAGGGATTTTAATAGGAACAGGCTTCACGAGAAGAGACGGCAAGCAGCAGAAGTTTATTCGGCATTAAGGATTCAGCTCGAGTGTCGCCTCCGATCGTGGCCTTTCTTTAAACAGGGTGCCAACATTTATTAACCTTGATTGGACTGCAATCTAATTTCCTCCGAGTCCAGCATTAGATCAGCGAGTCACTCAGGCTGCATATGTTGCCAAGCCATTAATGGCCTTATTGCCTCTGTTTACTTACTTGTTTTTCTTTCCAAAGAAAATAAAACAGAGCGCACCAAAGCTCGTGAATTATTACGCTCCGGATCCGTGATCTGATAGAAGACCGGTGTGGTCGCATTGTACCCCCCCAAAAAAGAGACAATGTCACTGTTATTGGTACGGACAATAAGCGCATTGCATACTGTATGATCGTTTCAAATTCAAATTCAAATTTTATTTGTCACATACACAGTCATACACAGTACGATATGCAGTGAAATGCTTATACGACCGCTCCGTGACCTTAAATAATTTTTACAAAAGGAACCTATAAAACAGATTCCAACAAAGTTACAAAATATATATATATATACATAAAATCTGAGGTATGAAAGAATGTGCTCTTGTCAGAAGTGGATGTGATGTAATATATTACGGCTATAGTCAGTGAAAAAAACTTGAGGTAGTTTTTTAATGAGATGAGGGGGGTGTGAAAAGAGGTCCTTGAAGTGTGCAAAATGTGCATATGTGCATATATGTGCAATGTGCATCGACATAATTGTCCGTTCTGTGTGTGCAAGAAAATGCAAAGGTGATTAGTCCAGTGTGTTGGTTTGATTGAGAGACCGTATCGCCTGCGGGAAGAAGCTCCTTCTCAGTGACGGGAATTTCATTATATCGCATCATATTCGGTTTTATTGTGGCTTATATCTGATGCAATAATAATAATAATAATAATAATAATAATAAATGATGCATTTTGCTGATTCCATGAACTTGGAGCTAGCTTGTCATTCACTTGGGGTATTCGTCATCAGCCATTCTTGTGTTCGAGAATTGAAAGTAGCAGTTTATTCTCTAGGATAACACTAATGCTAATTACGTACACTAAATTGCCGTCTAATAGCGTAATTGCAGTATCAAGTCGAAGATAACCTGCGCCGTAATGGAGAGGGTTTTTTTTTTTTTCTTTTTCTTTTTCTTTTAAATGAAACACTAATAGACTAGCTATTGCGCTGCACTGCTTAATTTACTTTCTCATTTAAACTCTTTAAACCAGGTGATTCTTTGCCTGGTCCAGATATTTGCACTCGCACATCTGTTTAACTCTCTTTTTTTTGTTTCTCATAAATGTCCAGTCCAGTCCAGTCCCTGTACCTGAGCAGTATTCAGAAGGATGTTTTCTTGTTTGTTAAGCCACCATAGTGACCTGTGAATCATTCAAGCATTAAACAAAACACCTAACTTGAGGCATGAACCGGTGAGATACGGGTCCAGATGTTGACAGATGTTGATCAGGCCGGTGGTTAGTACAGTATAGTGCTGATGTTGGAACAGACGAGAGGGGCAATGAGGTCGCTGCTGAGGTTAAGACGTAAACAAGCCAGTTTTAAGTTTTATCTTTAGGCACAATAAAATATTAGCTCCTATTGTTATTTTTTACATTTCATCTAATTTCATTAATATGTAGATGTGAGGGCTGGCCCATGACACAGCACATTAATGGGACACGGCCCATTACAGAATATTCAGACATGCTGCTGTGTTAAAAGCAGGAAATTTATGGGCCTGGAAAGTTCATGATAGCACATTCTTTTATTGGAAAATGATCAACAACAGAGTGATATTTATTATATATTTAAAATGTTTGATTTCTCCCGTAATACCGCAGCAGTTTACCTACAATTCTAATTTGTATCATTTGTTCACAGATGAAAAATTGTACTCTTTGTATATTCGTGGTTTGCATCCGCAAACAGGTTCGCTCGTATTACTACTACTGATATTACGTCGTCTATAAAGAGCTGTTCTTTCATCAGCCTCTCTTTCATCCTCTCTGTCGACGTTAACGAGATAAAACAGTGTAAAGTCCTGTGCTCTGAAGAAACATCATCGTTCATCATTATTACCTTTTTCGTTTGAGCAAATTGTGTTATGCTTACAGTACATTGTATGACGACTGGTCGTATGAGTCCCTTCGAGTCAGGTGTCAGTAGAACTGAATTAGAGTTAACACTTCAATATAAACCCGTGATTTAAATGAGGTCCCGGGCTGTTATAGCTGATAAAGGAAATTATATCATCATTCTAACCTCCAGTATGGGAATTGAGCACTCGACAGTGATGTGGTGTAGCTCATTATATTGTGCAGCGGAAAGAAGAAGAAGAAGAAGAAAAAAAACCCCTCTGCAAACCTGCAAAAAAAAAAAAAAAATTGTATATTGATAAAGCTGTTACGGTTAACAGTGTGAAAGTTAAGGCATGTGAGAGCGGTACACACACTGTCTCCTTCCCGATAATATCTGAAGAGTCACGGTCTCGAGGGACTGAGCAGAGCGTGGCGAACAAATCGCGCATAGAAACAAATGGGCTACAGTCAGTAATTACAGCGTGACCTATATTGTACTGTAGGTTTAGCTGATATAATGGATAATGGCCGAAGCAATAACGGGGAAATTGGAAGATTTAACACCAATCGTCGGGTTTGTTTACCGCCAATTCCAGCTCACTTCCTGCTAGCACGACATCTACAGTCTGGACGGTTAGAGTTACGTTAACTTATCCTCGTTTAGAGAAAGGTACTTGAATTCGTTTAGTCTGTCAAACATGGATATTGTTTGGAATCAGCACCGTCATGCTGAAGGACAAGTATGGAATATACAAACACTTTTTAATCCGAAAAGCCCTTTGCAGTATTGGGCTTAGTGGGCAGCTCTGTCACCTTGCACCTCCAGGGCTCAGGGTTCGAATCTCACCTCCGGTCTCTGTGTGTGCGTGAGGAGTTTCTATGTTCTCCGCACACTTTAAAGATATGCTGATTGTTCTTTTGTTTTTTTCCCCAAATGTGCCCCTAGTGTTTGTGCTGGGTAGTAGCCTGGAACAGTCTCCAGGCCCCAGTGACTCTACACAGCATACGTTGTATAGACAATGTGTATGATTAGTACTGTAGATGATTTCCATTTATTATTACCCGGGTATCTCTTAGCCACTTTATGACCACTCTACTACTGCGTTGAGCAGCAAACCCTCTCAGAATACACAACATGAAGCATAAAACCTTAAGGCAGTTGAGTGGGTTGTACTGTGTCTGAAGCAACAGACTCACTCAAACCGGGCACCTCAAGACCGGATAAATTGTGCTCGTTTCAGACCCTACAGCCTGCGCCCTACCGGTCGGATAACTGCAGGTGTTGCAAGTTATTGGCATGGTGAGAAGCTGGTGCAGATGATTAGTATACTGGCGATGCTGAATGCTGAGAGGTTGGAACAGACGAGAGGGGAAATGAGGTCTCTTATAAGGTTGTTATATGAACATGATTAATGGCTAGTGAGTGTATATCTCATCAAAATTGGTAAACATTACATTATATCCTGTGTTGTTGTTCTTTTAGCACAAGACCCTCCACATTATCTATCTATTCCATCTATCCATCTGTAGTCCAACTAGAGACCGTGGAGGCCAATGGTGGTTACCATTGTATATATTCACATCTTTACAACCGTTGTAGGACCCAACATTCACATGGCATTCACGCCCTCCGAGCAATTTTGAAATGCCTGTAGGCTAACCTGCATGTCTTTGGACTGTTGGAGGAAACCGGAGTACCCGAAGGAAACCCACCAAACACGGGGAGAACATGTAAACTCAATGCACACAGACCACGAGGCGGAAACCCAGACCCTGAAGGTGCAAGGAGACTGTGCTAACCACTAAGCCGCTATGAAATAATATGAAATGTAGCTGAGAGTTTGTAGACGGAGACTTTAGCAAAGTGATTACACATTCTATCACAGGTGCAGCCTACGTGCATGTTATGGTCATGTACCTCACTAATGCTTGAAGTGCTTGCAGCCTGTAAGAGCCCTCGGTGACACGGGTGTCACAAACCCTTTAAATTGCCTGTAACACTTTTATGATTGACTTTTACTCATGAAGTTCCTAAATGACATCAAGTTAGCATCTGTGAATTTTGGACCGATGAGACCATTTCCAAAATGGTTGCATACAGTACACATGGGACAGAACGTGCTAATTGTCAGGGAAAATGCCATGTGACGTCTTTCAAAGTGTTCTCCATGTGCTCTATTTGGTACGTCTTGTATCCCTTATATTGTCCGTTAATTGAGAAATGGGTCTGGACTGTTATGGGTTAATAAACGTCAAAACAATTGGTTTGTACTGTGTTATATATCATATTATAGACTTTTAAATCTGACAACCAGTCGTTCATCATGAACACACATCCCATCTCTGTAAATTTTAAATTTCCCTTCTGTATAGTACTCGTCTCTCTGTGATACCGTATGTGCTGTTCTGTTATTTGAAGTCGGTCAATAAATACTGACGTGAGTTTTATGCCTAGTTTCTTAGACCTCAGATATCTGAACGTTTAGAAAAAAAAAAGAAGGAAAAGAAAAAAAAAAAAAGAAAAACAGTTGGCCTGGCAGGATTTTCAGTTGATTTGGCAGAATGGGACCCAGCTGCACTACGGAGAGAGTGATCCTCACGCATCACTTCCCTCAGGGATTGAAAAAAAAAAAAGAGAGATGGAGCAAGAGAGAAAGAGAGATTGCTGCCAATCTGCACTGGCAGTACAAACACAAGAGGATAGCTACACTGCTTCGCTTTAGTATTCACTCCCCTGACAGTTTCCCCCTCTTTTCCTGTTTAGAATTGAAAACCTCTATTTTTGATCAATCTTTCACAGCTTCCAATCACATCCCCAACACACACACACTCTCTCATTTATCCTGTATACAGGGTCGCGGGGGGCCTGGAGTGTATCCCAGGAGACTTGGGGCATGAGGCGGGGTGCCGATCCATCACAGTGCACACACTCACAAAGACAAAGACTATGGGCAATTTGGGAACACCAATTATCCTAATCTATATGTCTTTGGACTGTTGGAGGAAACCGAAGTACCCGGAGGAAACACACCAAGCACGACACAGACCCCGAGGTGGGAATCGAACCCGGACCCTGGAGGTGCAAGGAGACCCCTAAGCCATCGTGCCACCGACACACTCGCACATTAATAGTGCTGGTTAGTTTGATGTAAATTCATGATGTATAATCCAAATAAATGAAAGCTGGTTCCGTTCAAGAAGATTGAATATGCGTGTGTGTATGCGAGGCACTGTACAGACGGATAGAAAAACAAGAAGGAAAAGGGAATAAAAGTGAAGTGAGGACCGTCGGCAAGTCAAGGTGAATGTAATCACGGTGTAATCTCGAAAAAATGTTCCGGAGCATCTGAAGGACTTCATCAGGTAGCAAACGTCCTCAAGGCTGTAACACAACTCTCGGCGCTCGACTGCTCCCGGCGCGCCGCATGAATGTATAATGTCCTAATAAGAGCTGTGGAATATTTCATGGGCCATGAGCCGTGGCTTGTATGAGGACAGCTTCCTTTCTCCGTTTGCACGCCGCCTTGACATAAATAAATAAGTATAAACTCGCTGTTGGTTTTAATAGAAACACCTGCTTATTCACTGTAAGGCAATAACCATGATGGTGTAGCATCATGACCTCTACTGAATGTTCGCATCAAGATTTAGAATATGGACTATTCTTTTACACACTTGCTTGCTTATTGTCTGTACCGTTTATCCTGTCCAGGGTCACTGAAAGCCTGGAGCCTATCTTAGGGGACTTGGGGGTACACCAGGTACACCCTGGACAAGGTGCTGATCACTCGAACACATCGAGAAGTTAAAGATTATTTAGCCTAATTTGCTGTTAGTCTTACGGCTGCCCCCGTTGAGGGGTGTCTACAGCGGACCAGGAGATACGCACACAATTTGGCACAGGTTGTATGCCCTTTATGATGCAACCCTTCCATTTTATCCATGCTTGGGACTCTGCACTGCATCCAGTGGCTGGGGTTTGGGCGTTGGGTGGGAATTGAACCTACGGCTTCCTCATGGCAGGCAAGAAACCTACCAATGAGCCATCAAGTCCGCTAAAACTAGAGTACCAGGAGGAAACCCACACAGCATGAGGGGGGCGGAATGCAAAGAAGTGGGAGTCAAAGCCTGACTCTAAAGGTACGAGGCCTGTTTTCGTCCTGTTTGGATACCTTGCTCTTGGCTGCCACTAACGGATTAGAATGGGGCCATCTGCTTTTGTAGGAGGTTCGCACCAAAGTTGACCATGCTTGGCATTCTGGGATGTTTTTCTGCTCACCACGGTTGTAATGGGTTATGGTTATCTCTCCAATCTGGCCTTTCTCCAAGTCAAGCAGATGAAATCCTGCATCATGTGATGACAAGAATGACACCTAATGCCCTTGCTGGTAATCCAGTGCTTCTTATCCCTTGTCCGGGAGGACATCCTGCCATGCTTAGTGTAGTTATCTCCCTGCTCCATCACCCCCTGCTTCAATTCAGAAAGGACTGGTACAGTAATTAGCTGGTTAGTTAGCTGGGATTTGAGAAAACTTTGAATTGAACTGTGCGGGTCAGCGGGTCCTCCAGGACCGCAAATCTTTCTGCAGCTACGTAGACTTACCCAGCTAGTTTGGTATGCTAGCTACCATTTCGGAAAGGAATATCACTGTTGTTATTTAGACTCAACAAATCTGCTTAGTTTGGCGGAAGATCCATCAGTAATTTGAGTCGGGCGTGTTTTGCCAGAAGACATTGAGATTAATACTTTCCTGCAAATGAATCCTGTTGCGTAAATGGGCTCCGATGGAGGCGTTCGAAAATAACGCAGATGTTTGTATGCGTTGGACGACGAGATGAGCGTTCGCTTTATTTGCATTATTAAACAGGACATGTGGACAGATTGCTGTATCAGAAAAAATGGCGATGGCTGATTTTCCCATTTGCTTTAATTGAGTCTCATCACTTTTGTGCCTTTTACACGAACCGTTTTTTAATTCCGACAAACCCGACAGTTCCGCACTAAAGGCGGACCCTTTGTTGTGACTCCAACGATTTCCTGATTTATCTCTGCATTTAGCTGAAATTAACATCGTCGAGAGAGAGAGAGAGAGAGAGAGAGAGAGAGGAAGACGGAGAGACAGGGAGAGGGAGGGGAACCTGCGTCGATGCACGACTGCCAGATCAGACATCGTTAAATACAGAGGAGTCTGTTGCTGGAGGGCATCGCTGATTCAATTTGCGTGATTGCACCAATCAAACAAAATCAAGCTCCGTGCCTGTGTAATCAGCCTGCATTCATAGTTTTGTACTGTTGTTCGACGTGCACGCATTGTTATTTGCCATTAAAATGCGAGTCTTTGTCCCTGAGATGGAATGAGAAGGCACACCCTCTCCATCACGATCACGGCTCAAGGCCGGCGACCGCAGCTCGTTCCTCTCCGTAACACAATGATCAATGCGGGCGTTAGGCCGCAATTATCATTTGAATGAGATATTGATTTTTCCTCAACACTACGTTTAAGATGAATCTAACAACGGCGATTCTCAGACAGTTGCGATGGAGGCCACGGTGCGCTACGAATCAATGTTTTCTTTTAAATGCTTATTATACTTATCTCGGGATCTCCATCCTGCGTCTCTCAGTGGGACGTCGCGTTAAATAAATCTCTCGAATGTACCCCACGCTTGAGCACTGCGCGGAAGGCAGCGGCGTCGGTGGAGAAATATTGCGCCTGTTTGCGGTGCACCACGCTACGCATCAAATAGGCTCGGAGATAGGATGTGAAGTTTGCACCGGCCACTCAATTCTCTTTCGTTTTCACTTGCAGTGCGACCCTGGGGAAGCCACTAAACTGCTGTATGACCTGCTCTACACGGAGCCTATAAAAATCGTCCTGATGCCCGGCTGTAGCTCAGTGTCCACGCTGGTGGCTGAGGCGGCGCGCATGTGGAACCTCATCGTGGTGAGTATCAGAGTCGATTTCTTTAAACGCTTTGCTCTGCGAGATCAAATCTCCGCCCGAGAAAGTCCGAGTCGGGGTTTTGACACCAGGCGCATGTTGCTGAATGCTCTTCCTCGCTTCTACTGTAAGTCAGTTGAGACACAAAAATTGGCCAAAAGGTTTGAGATGATCAGACATTTGTAGGAAGTGATTACGGACTAGGATTCAGTAACAGGATCGTCTTGTTTTGGGAAAACATTGTGGGAAATAGCAAAGACAAGCAACTAAAATTAAAAATAATAATAATAATAATAATAATAATAATAATAATAATCACTCACTCATCTACAGTATATCGCTTTATCCTGTATACAGGGTCGTGGGGGCTTGGAACCTATCCCAGGAGACTTAGGGGATGAGGTGTGATACACCATGACGAGTGCATAATAATAATAATAATAATAATAATAATAGGAGCTGACAAAAATATCTGGCAACATCTAGTTGAGATATTGGACTACTGATCGAAAGGTCACAGGTTCAAAGTCCAACACGATTGACCCCTTTCAGTTCTCAACCCTATAAACAGATCAAATGTACAGTACCAGTCAAAAGATTCTAATTCAATCATTTTTATTTCGTTATTTATTTTCTACATTCTATAGCAATATTGGAATCATTAACAAAAACACTGTAATGCAAGAAATGACTTCGGTTATCCAGGTTTTAAGCGATCATGGCTCAGTGCTCACAGAGGTGGGCTGATCTCTCTCACAATTTACTACTTTGGTACCCCAGACCTTTATTTTTATTCATTTTTGTGGCGCCTTGGGCTCGACCACACTCACTAACGCTGCTCTGTGCATCCAGGCTGTGTAGTACAGTAGCTCGCTCTATCTATGTATCTATTTGTCCATCTGACTGCAACTGCTTCTAGAATCTTATAATCGTTGCTAAAATACGTCAGTGTAGAAGATGAAGACTCTATCCTCATGTCTGTGAATAGAAGTGTCTTGTTATGATTTGCATGGAAGAAAGAAAAAAAACAATCATTTATTTATTAATTTATTTTCATCATTATTCAAACCAGCAGTAAATGCGTTAATACTGTTACCATGGTAACTCGGGTTGACAGTCACCAAACACAAGCCTGATTGCAGTATATGTGTTTATTTTTGACGCAGATAATTAAAGCCTGTCTCGCCGTCGTTGAGTCCTTTAGTCCTTTCGTTCACTTCCCCCCCCAAAAAAAATTAATCCCCTTCATTTCATACTCCATACAGACTGATATATGTTTCAATGTAATTAATATTATAATGGACGTTATATTATCATTAACTCCTCGCTCTCCCTATTCCTGTTCCTACTCCTATTCCTACTTTTACTCCTACTCCTAGTCCCACATTTCCCTCCTATGCTGCACTTTTTATGTGCAATATTTATTACACGCTTGTAACATGGAATATTTTTGATATTTCGTCCCTGAAAAAAAGTTTGAGCTTGAGGCCCTATTATGCAGATATGCAGAGAAAATTTGATTACATTTTAGTATTCTCAGCAATCGAGATAAAATAAAGATGGTTTTAAATAAAGATTGGTGCTTTCAAGTCCAAAGACATGCAGGTTTTGCCCGTAGTGTGTGAATGTGCCTACGAGTGTATGTATGTGCCCTGTGAGGGATTGGCACATTATCCAGGGTGTACCCCGCCTTGTTCCCTAAGTCTCCTAGGATGGGCTCCAGGCCCCCAGGGTAAAGCGGTATAGATGATAAGTGAGTGAGAGTATGATGAGGTTTTGGTTGAATTTCAATGTCACATCATGTCACAAAAATAGCACTGTCGCTTTGCACCACCGGGGTCAGGGTTCGATTCCCACCTCTGGTCTACTGTACTGTATGTGCAACCTGACCAATTAAGTAACCGCCACAGAAATGTCTGATATACCTCCAGGGTGGGGAGTATCTGTCACGGATGTGCCAGATGGCATGTAAATGGACCAAAAAAACAACAACAACAACAAAAAACTCCCTGCACTGTATTTGCTGATCAACATGAGCACAATTATTTTTCCACCCATGCTTTGTGAAGAAAATCTCAGATGCTCTAAGGATCTTAACTAAATCAATGTAAAATACGAGAATTAAACATGAGGCTAGGGCTTAAGGAATATCTAGGATTATGAAAAAACCTACAGTAAGACGATGAACACGAGCAACCGCAACCAGAAAAACACATACTGTACACAGCGTGATTAAATAAGGACGAGACGTAGAACACCAGCGAGGCTAACAGGGGAGGAGAAAATGAAGCCTAAATGATAACGAAATCATGTTGAAAAACTGTGCGCACACAGCGCTTGCTGCTCTGGGAACTGTAATGCGCGCTGAGAGGTGTAATATGCGGCATTATCTGTCTCTCCAAATTACCCCACAAATTGTGACCGGATTGTTCATGAGGTCAGAAACCACTTGATGTCATTTGTATCACAACATGAGGTGATGTCATGAAAACCTTTTAATGGCAAATTTCTGAAAATCCTTTTCGGCCTACGGAAGGTCCACTGTGCCCGGAAAAACATCTCGTTCCCGCGTTTTCGACCACAGTCGGGTCTGTTTGACTAAGTAAAAACTTCCCGTTTAAGATCAGTAAGCACACACGTCATTTTTTTTTATTTTTTATTTTTTATATGATGTCATACCCTCACATCATCTCTTCAGGCTTCCGAGTGTTTTATCTCGGGTTCCTCATAGGGTTAACACGGTCTGTCAGTCCCCCAGAGGATATAAATCTCTTAATCCTTTCTTCTAATCAGATAAGTGTAATGAATCCGTCCATGTGACGGATCGATCGAGTGGCCGTCTCTCAAACACGTCTCATAATTCTTCTAGCAGGCGGGGACTTCTTCACGGCTACTGAGTATGCAGACCGCAGTTAGCTGAAATCGCTCAGGTGTAAAAATAGAATCTGGTATCTGTGTCATTTCCTGACCTTTTCATTTTTAACCTGAAAAGCACAGCGCTGGCTCTTTCTGTTTCACAATCGTCCACTTCATTTTTAATGTTCGGCTCCGTTTCTATATCTGACACCACCGGCACTGCATGTGACCCACGTAGCCCTCTGCTGGACTTAAACCTGCTCGCTGTAGCTGTTCTGCTTTAGTGCTGCAAATATTTACATTCAGAGTGAGCCTGGCTTACATGCTAAACGATAGAATAATGCCATGGCCAAAAGACAGCCACACGTGCGTGTTGAACATCCCATTCCAGAACCTCCACTCTTCTGCAAATGGTTTCCACTAGATATTGGAGAACATGGCTGTGGAAAGTTTTGAATATTCAGCTATACAGTAAATGAGATCAGGTACTGATGTCCGGATGTCTAAGAGACTCCATTTCCAATTTATCCAAAAGGGTTGGTGTCAGGGCTCAGATCAGGTCACTCAAGTACATCTACTGTACGCCTAGCTTTAAAACCATGCCTGCATTGTGCACCTTGTGTTTTGTTGTGCTGGAACAGGTTTGGAGAGGCTTTGATGAAATTCCAAGCACAGTATGGTGATGAGATTCCTCTGCCAACGTGAAATGTTTTAATTTTGCAAACGTTTTGGACAAGACCGTTGTGGTCGCTGATCTTTTGGTTGCTCCTGTTGAGGGGTCGCCTTGGCGACAACTTGGCACAGGTTTTACACTGGATGCCCTTCCTAACGCAACCTTCCCATTTCATCCGGGCTTCTGTCTGGCACTCTATATCCAGTGGCTGGGGTATGGGCATTGGGTGGGAATTGCCCCCAAGGCAAGAAACCATCTACTAAGCCACCAATGCCTACGTTATAGCGAAGGCCGTGCGTCTGTGAATGACCATCCTGGTCAAGGTGGCTCGGACATCCCTTGTACAGTCCTGACCTCACTCCAAGACATTTCCACATGTTTGCGCCATTAAAGGAGTTCCCATCATTAAAGGAGCCCAGCGTTTCAGAAGAAACTGGTGTCCAAGCACTAGTGAAAGACTGGGATAAGTGCATTAGTGTATCAGGGGATTATATAGAGAAATAAAGGGAGGTTTTTCCTCTCATAACTGTGGTTCAGTTATTCTGTAAGATCAAAAGTCCTGCTTTGACGTTCATGAACATGGTTTGTGTTTGTTCCACAGGCTTCAAGCCTGCATGAAAATGAATAACTTCCTAGGTGATTTGTATTCGTAAACATTTTCAGGTCGACCCTGTATGATCGTTGAGGCTTTGAATGCTTTTCGAGTTCTTTTTGTACCAAGGATCTGAGCTTCTGGTTCTCTTGGTGATGCTTGAGTTCTCTTCACTGGAACCGCGGCATATTCCTCATCAGATGTGAAAACTACCTGCGTCATTGGTTGAATGTTTTTAAATAATGTGGTTAGTATTGTAGTCTCGTACCTTCAGGGTTGAGGGGTCAATTCCTGCCTAGGGTCTGTGTGCATGGAGCTTGCATGTTCTCCCCATGCTTGGTGGGTTTCCTCTCAAAATCCAAAGACATTCAGATTAGGCCAATCAGATTAGCCCTGTGATGAACTGGTCCAGGGTGTACCCTACCCTCCAGGTCTCTCATGACACTATACAGGATGAGTATTATAGAAAAATCTGTATTGTTTTTTTCTCCAATGAAATTAGTTCATTAAAACATAAAAAGAAAAACACTACCGTTTTGCAAACCTTTGTACACAAGCACTGACATATGGAACTGCACAATGCAGTCGCGGTTCATGAACAATTCTTAGATGTGATAGCGAACCTGTGGTCATGAGCCCTTCCTCCAAACATAGTGTGCCTGAGCATTATCCGTTCAATCTGAATATTCATATTTCTGAAAAAGCATTGTCCACGTTTATACTCATCAGACCCCTGCCTCTTGATGAGAATTCATTGAAGTGCTAACAAGGTAGCGGCATTAGCAATAAAAAAAAAAAATAAAAAAAAACATAAAGCCATTTTGAAATAATAGGATGGGATGAAATGAGCTCAATGAGTCAAAGCACCAAGGCTCTGTAGCCTAGTTTAATTAGAAAGCTCTAATCCCACACTTCATTTCCTTCCTGTTTACATTTCCCTCTCCAGCTCGTCCCTTATCTCAGGTGTTTACGGTGATCGTTAAAGTCTTCAGCGTGCTCACTGCGCACTGCATTTTAACGTTTTTTCCTTCACTCCTTTTTCCGTGCGTGCCGCAGCTCTCGTACGGTTCCAGCTCTCCGGCTCTGTCCAACCGGCAGCGCTTCCCCACCTTCTTCCGCACGCACCCGTCTGCCACGCTACACAACCCCACGCGTGTGCAGCTGTTCCAGAAGTGGAAGTGGACCAAGATCGCCACCATCCAGCAGACCACCGAGGTCTTCACCTCCGTGAGTCACGTGCATTTCATTCATAGTCCACGTCGATACCGCGTCTCGCACGCATCGGCGGGAGACGGAAATAAATCATATTTATCACAACCGCTTCATCGGCACCTTCAGAGCCGTAAACAGGAAATAACTCACGGCTCAAGACATAAAGCCTGCACTCTCTTTCCTCTTTTCTCTTCTCACTCCATAGTTCCATCATAAACCTGTCTCATTACTTCTTCACGTCAAACACCACTACTCATTTCCCTTTTATTCTTCTTTTCTACTGTCTGTATCTCTCTTATAATTTCTTCCCCTGTTCCGTGCCTCCACTTTTCTGTCTCAATGTTTCCTCCTTCTATCATTTGCTCTCTATTGCTTCCTTTTTTTCCCCCCCACTCATCCCAGACACCCCTTTGCTCTTTTTCACTCTTGCCTTCCCACTTTCCGTCTTTCTGCCCCACTTCTTTTTCAGGTAATAACGTTTCTCTACAAATCCAAGTCGCTTCTTCAGACCGAGGGAAGTTGGGAAGTTCTTCCTGTTTGTTCCCTCCAGGTTCAAATATCCTCCCCTGCCTGAAAAGCTTCGCTAGGTGAACAATGAAGGAGATGGGAGTATGAGGGAGAGGCATTAGACAGTATGGGGAGGAATACTGGAGGAATAATGACTCTCCCTAATCTCTGAGAGAGATTAGGGAGAGTCATTAAGATGTGATGACCAGAGAGAGTAGGGAGGGTCCTTAGGACTGGCTTTTTGGTGGACCTGTGAAGAGGTCTAGATGTTCTTGGGGGCAGCATGAAAATAGGAGACATGAAGTGCCTAAGATGTCTCGCTCTGGTGAGAGACAGATTTTTCATTTACTCCTGTCTTGAACCATCTTTAGCCCCTCTGTCGTACATTATCATCCTCAAAGGTGTGTCCTTTGTCCTTCAGATGAAGGTATGCTACTGATTCAGATCCTGAGTTGTTGCTCTTTCAGAGCTTGTACGTCCTCCTATTTGGCGGTTATTTTGTCTCCCCAAGGTAGAGCTCTAAACACTGGACTTTACCTCACCTACAATAATATATTGCTTTTCCTAGGTTCCGGTGTCAGGTCTTTGGGGTGGACTGGTCGCTGTCTTAGTGTGTTGGTGGCTTCGAAGTGAACTGGTATGTAGGGTTTAGCGAAAATCCTTTTAAGCTTCTTGGATACCTTCAGGACCAGCAGTGTTGTATGGCTGACTAAAAGACATGAAGCAGAGCTGGAGGCGGCAGAGCTGAAGATACTGCGATTTGCTATGGGAGTGACAAGAATGGACAGGATTAGAAATGAGCATATTATCGGGAGAGTGCAGGTAGGATGGTTTGGGGACAACGTTATCAAGGCCAGATTAAGATGGTTTGGTCATGTGCAGAGGAGGAATGAGGGGTATATCAAGGGGAGAATGTTGGAGATGGAGCTACCAGACAGGAGGAGAAGAAGAAGGCCTAAGAGGAGATTTATGGATGTGGTGAGGGAGGACGTATTTAGGAGGTAGGAGTGACAGTGAAGATGTGGTAGATGGTCTGCTGTGGTGACCCCCAAAGAGAATAGGCGAAAGAAGAATAGGAAGATGAATCTTCTCGGACACTTTAGCCAACTTTTGTGTTGTTGTTGTTCCTGGGCATCAGTTTTTTCACTTGTCTTTCTGTTGGATCTTGAAGCTATCCTAAGGCCCACTTACAGTAGGATATCTACAGGCCTTGAGAGCTGCCTTGGTTTTTAAACTCAAAAACCGAGATGGGGATGTGGTGCAGCGTCCTGATGACACCTAATTCGTGAAGCAGTGGGAGTCAAACCGCAAGTATTGGTTTATACATGTGGCTTCCCTGTAGACTCTATTTTTAGTTTCCCAAATGAAAACTGCACAATCCAGGAATCTTCCATGTTGAACTGGATATTCATGTCTACTGTGTTGATATTTCTTGTGAAGGCCTGTATTTCTTGGATCTTTATCTTCACCCAGGTGTCATCTGCATACAGTATCTAAACCAGGGGTGTCAAACTCCGTTCCTGAAGGGCCGCAGACCCGCAGGGTTTTGTTCCAACACTGCTCCAACATATATGCCATGTAGTTTTCAAATAAGCCTTAATGATTCGATTAGGTGGATCAGGTGTTTTTAATTATGGTTGAAGCTAAACTCTGCAGGTCCTCGAGGTTTGAAACAAAACCCTGCGAGTCTGCGGCCCTTCAGGAAGGAGTTGAGTACTTTCCTTTCCACTCCCTCCATGTACAGGTTGGTTACAATAGGCGGCACCGGGGAGCCCTTGGCACAGCCGTGTTTCTGTCTGTACTGTAGAAGTCATCTCTGTAAATGAAATAAGTGGTGATGAGACACAAGTCCAGGAGAATTGACACTGCCTCTAGTGTTGTGGTTGTTCCAAGCAGTGGTGGGGATGCTGGTTCCTGAGTGACCAGCATGGATCTCCAAGGAATAATCCATGCATGGTTTCTTGTGGAACTTTCCTCGGACTTAAGAAGCTGCTTGGATGAGCAGGGAAAAGTTTCTACCTAATGAAAAATAAGTCTAGTTGACACGACTCGACTCCCTGATACCCTCACTTGAATGACTGAGAATCTCACTGACATGTTTTTATATTGTATGATAAAAATTTTTTTTTCTTTTCTCCCGTTTTTCTTCTGCTTCTCTTGCTCCCTCCCTCCAGACGCTGGACGATCTGGAGCAGAGAGTGAAGGAAGCCGGAATCGAGATCAGCGTGAGGCAGAGTTTCCTCACCGACCCTGCTGTGGCTGTCAAGAACCTTAAGGTGCCATCGCTTCGCCTTTACTGCTCCTCACTTTCTCCTCCACACAACACCTACACACACCTTCAAAGCACACAACACCGCGCGCACACACACACACACACACACACACACACACACACACACGGATGCACACGCAATCAGTAGAAGCTAGAAGCGCGCTGAAACTGATTTATATTTTTTGTTACATATTTAGCAGGTGCCTTTATCAAAAGTTGAAGGTGAAAGGTCATGCTGCAGATACTTTGTATTATGTAAACATAAATCTGATGCGTGCACATACACAAAAACACCCACACAATGTTCATCAACACACACATACACATACACACACACACTCACACTCCCAGCAGAGATGCAGTAGGACTACCTTGTCATTACTAAAGTAGCTCCTGGAGAAAAAACACAGTGTGTGTGTGTGTGTGTGTGTGTGTGTGTGTGTGTGTGTGTGTGTGTGTGTCGGGGTTCATTCGGGAGACAAAACTTTATAAATGAGAACATGAGTCTGATCTTATTCTACTCTTCAGTCTCTTTAGGGAGTCTCCTGTCTGCTTGACCCTCTCTCATCTTTCTATTTGTCTCTCTCTCTCTCTCTCTCTCTCCTTTTGTCCATATCTCTCTTTCTCCCTGGCCATCTGTCTGTCCCTCCTTCTTTCCCTCTGTCTCTCTCTCTCTCTCTCTCTCTCTCTCACTCTTTCTTTGTCTCTCTGTTCGTTTCATCACTCTCGCTTCGTCTATCTTTCTCTCTCTCTCTCTCTCTCCCTGTCTGTCCATTTTTCTTTCTCTCTCCCTCTTTGTCCATCTTTCTCTTTTTCTCGTTCTATCTTTCTCTCCCTCTGTTTGTTCATCTCTCTTTCTGTCTTTCTATCTGTCTCTCTATCTGTCCATCTCTCTCTTTCTATCTCTGACTCTATCTCTTTCTCTATGCCTGTCTCTCTCTCTCTCTCTCTCTCTCTCTCTTTGTCTCTCTGTCTCTCTCTTTGTCCATATCCCTCTTTCTCCCTGGCCATCTGTCTGTCCCTCCTTCTTTCCCTCTGTCTCTCTCTCCCTGTCTGTCGATTTTTATTTCTTTCTTTCTCTCTCTGTTTGTCCATCTTTCTCTTTTTCTCGTTCTATCTTTCTCCCCCTCTGTCTGTTCATCTCTCTTTCTGTCTCTCTGTTTGTCCATCTCTCTCTTTCTATCTCTGTCTCTATCTCTTTCCCTATGTCTGTCCCGCTCTCTGCTTTCTATCTGTCTCTCTCTCTCTCTCTCTCTTCCTCCCGCTATCTGTCCGTCTCTCTCTCTTTCTCTCTCTCTCTCTCTCTCTCTCTCTCTCTCTGCCCACATGATGGCAGCTCGTTCGGCTGACCTAGTTTTTGTACAGAAGATTAATTGGCTCTCATTTGAGATACCATGGTAACCTGGAATATAGCGCAACTATAACTCGGAGTGAAGGCGCAGCGTGCGGCCTGGGGTTTCACCACGCACGAGTATTACTGCAGCGTCTCACAGACACACACACCGGCCCTTATGCTAACACTTTTTTCACGAAGTTCATGCACATATTCCGATGCATTTAGCCGGTCCAGACATCATGTCTCGTCTTCCTCCTTTTTATTCCCTTTCCTCTCGGTCGCACTCAGCAATTCTTTACATTCTGTACATGACTCTCTGCTCGTGTTCTCTCGCTACAGCGCCAGGACGCTCGCATCATCGTGGGTCTGTTTTATGAGACCGAGGCCCGGAAAGTCTTCTGTGAGGTCAGTGTGTAGTGCTTTACTGCGCTACAAGTGATTAATGGTTCCTGTGCAAGCACTTGTTTTTCACAGCCGATAATCTGCTCCGGGCTGCAGGTCTATAAGGAGAAGCTGTACGGGAAGAAGTACGTCTGGTTCCTGATTGGCTGGTACGCCGACAACTGGTTCAAGATAAAAGACCCGTCAATCAACTGCACCGTGGAGCAGATGACGGAGGCGGTGGAGGGCCACGTTACCACGGAGATAGTCATGCTCAACCCAGAGACAGTTCGAGGAGCCTCCAATCTGGTGAGCTTTTTACTTTTAGTCCTCTGACCTCGCACCGTGTTATTTATTTTATTATTATGTGCTTTTCAATTGGAGTTGACTTGACCCGAGTGCTTACTGCATCATGTGTTCCCAAAAGCTTGAGTTACAAACATTGTTTCGAGTTGACTGACGAGAAAGGCGTGGGGGGAGAAAAAATAATGCTCTTCATAAATATTGGTACCCCTTGTAAAGATAAAATCCACGTCTTGTCGAAGGAGCATCATCTCACACTGGGGGGGAGAAAAAAAACACCGGGAAGAAAAACCATAAAACTTCAGTTCTCTTCCATTTTCCTGTTTAAAGTACATCTTTCTTGCTGAGGGATTCGCTTAGTCTCTGAATCAATTCATTTCAATTAAACGTTGGATTTCTCTTATTGTTCTTTCAGCGTGAGATGAAGCCACAAGCCACAGTTGGTGTTTGTCTCCAAGTATTGAAAGAAAAGTGAAAGTCAATGTTTTAATGAGAGTCTCGGCGTTATAAAATAATCACAGTCAAGATAAGCAGATTCGTTTATTTGACGCAATTAAACTGCTATACCACAATCAATATTTAGTATTCTTCAAAGCCTGCTGGATCCGGCTGGGCAAAGAGACGTCTTGACCGGGCCTGAATTCTTCACTTTTCCCTGACAGGTTTCTGCTGGGTTTCGGTCTGGAGATGACCCAGACCATGGACCCAGAGTGTTGAATACCATACACACACAGCCAGTTTCTCCGTGCATTAGCACACCTCTTCAGCCAGACTCGAATTCACCCGTAACATCACACACATGGAGGACCGTCTTGGCCGGTGTTAATAAAGCCAAGGTCGCTGGTTCGATCCCTGTATGGGCAGGTGAAATGATTTGCTGTTGGCTCAGTGTGTTAAGGCTGAAGTACAAACAGCTGAGAATGTTGGTGGTTCAAACCCTACTGCAGCTCCACCAGGTCGCCATTGTTGCCTTAACCCAAGTCTGCTCCAGCGGTGCCGTATAATAGCTGACCCGGCACTCTGACCGCAGCCCGCAAACGGAAAAGCTTGGACATGTGAAGAATAAAGGATTCCACTGTGCAATAATGTATACACGTGGAATAAATGCTAGGGGAAAGGGACGTGCTTTCGCTTTCCTGTTTCATGTTAACCTTATCTACTTGTGAACTTGTGAATTCTCTTGAAGCTTGGTTCTGTAGAGAACAAGAGAGAGAGAAAGAGAGAGAGAGCATAGCTGTGGTCTCTGGCATGGATTTTCTGGCTATTAGTGTCACTGTGATTACTGTGTGTGTGTGTGTGAGAGAGAGAGAGAGAGAGAGAGAGAGTGTAAAGGCATCACTCTCGCTTACGAGAGTAATGAAATTCCCTTTTCTCTTTCTTGCAATATTTCCTCCCTTTGATTACTCTCACTTAGGTGTTAAAGACCAAGATGTGGTTTCCTTCCACCTGGTCTGTTTTATGCAAGATGCGACAACCTTACTAGAAAAGCCAGTCACTCAGGAAAACACCTAAATGCCTCAAACGTATCAAAGTCTCAAACCTGGCCATCGCGTAAAGAACGAGCGCTGCGGAACAGAATCCGCTTTCAAATAAACACTGTGTTTGTTCCAGTCTGCCTCTGTTCATGTGGGTTTGGGGTGCCGCTCTTTGATGGGCGGTGACGTCATCGTCTTTGGCGTGGTCACGTGACCGCGATGGATGTTTGCGCAACACATTCACCGTGTCACCTAGCGGCTCACTGTCAGAACCTTATCCGAGGGAGACGTGTGACGGCTGTCTCTGGAGCCCGAACTGCTGATGAGAAGACAGGTGTGAGTTTTCGGGGTGGTGCGTGTGTGTGTGTGTGTGTGTGTGTGTGTGTGTGTGCTTCCCCGGGGGGATCCGTTTGAAGCACATCCAGCTTCTGTGCCCCGTGCTGGGAGCTGTCATGAGTACAGATGCCCCTGCTGTTCTCCCTCATCCTGCTCACTCTGGGACCATTTCCAGATACCTACATTTTACACCTGATGCCAAAATAAGGGAGGGGAAAAAAAAACAACAAAAAAAAAACACACACGTCATATTGGACAGGCATGTTTGTGAAAATAAATAAATAAATAAATAAATCAGCATGCTAAATTTGCGTCATTTGGGAGTGATTTGCTTCCCCTCATTTCCTCCTGCCATGCCGCGCTTTGATGCGGTGGACTTGAAAGGCAAGAAAAAGCTTTTTGACAGCGTTGATGCGGCGTTTATGAACACACACACACACACACACACACAAACACAGCCCGAAGCTATTTACAGTACGTACACCTTGGCTTTCTGGCTAAATGGACCCGTCTGAAGCGTTTAAAAAAAAAAAATGGTGGAGTCAGTGCTTTGGAGAGGCGAAAGAAGTAGCTGGAGAAGAATTTGCACTTTTGCCATGCGCGGCTTAAATCCCATCTGTCCTTAAACTCCCCAGAATCATCTGAATAAACAGCGTCAGCAAAGGAAGTGTTACTGTAGGTTTTTAATGCATCTGAATATGTGAATGAAAATAGGGGGGGAAAAACAGTGCCTGGAGAACGTATTCGACGTGTGCAGCTTTTTGGAGATCTTTCAGCATGCTTGACTTCGTCACATTTAAGTGATTTCTTGAGTTGGACAACTTTTTTTCCCTTCATCATTTAAAAACTGCATCTTGTATTTACTCAGGTGTAATATTAAGATTTGTTTGGTGATCTGAATCCTTAAAGTGGGACAAATATGCAAAAAAAATTAATATAACAGGAAATACTCTTTCACAGCACTGTGATTATTTTTCTTCTTGTTTGCTTCGTAGACCTCGCAGGAATTCCTGACGCAGCTGATGTCTAAGCTGGGAGGAAAGAACCCGGAAGAGACTGGAGGATTCCAGGAGGCGCCGCTCGCCTACGACGCGGTGTGGGCCCTCGCTCTCGCGCTTAATAAGACGGTCGGGCCATTGAGGGCCAGAGGGCGCAGGCTGGAGGACTTCAACTACAACAACAAGGACATTACTGCTGAGATTTACCGTGCCCTGAACACCAGCTCGTTCGAAGGAGTGTCTGTGAGTACCAGTGGAACAAGGGATTGATGGATGTGTGATTGGATGGGTGGATAGACTGGTGTCGGGATGGATGGATGGATGGATGGATGGATGGGTTTGTTTTATGGATCGGTGGATGAATGCTTGGATGGATAAACTGGTGTCTGCATGGATGGATGGATGAGTTGGGTTTGGTTTGTGGATTGATGGATGACTGCTTGTATGGATAGATGGTGGCTGGACGGATGGTGGGATGGATGCATGAATGGGTTTGGTTTGTGGATTGGTGGATAAATGTTTGGATGGATAGACCGGTAGCTGGGTGGATCCATTGTGGGATGGATGGGTGAGTTGTGTTTGATTTAGTTAATGAATTGGTGGATGAATGCTTGTATTGATGGACTGGTGTCTGGCTGGATGTATGGATTGGTGGATGGATGGATGCATGAATGGGTTTGGTTTGTGGGTTGGTGGATAAATTCTTGGATGGATAGACCGGTGGCTAGATGGATGGATGAATGGATGGATGGATGAGTAGTTGGATTGCTGCGTCAATAGATAAATAGAAGTAAACAGAAGCTGATTGTGTTTTATTATTTCGGTTTATCTTTCATCTATGAAACTCATGTTGCTTTAAAACAGCAGGAAGTATGATTCCTCCATTATCAAGAATAAGACGATCTGTTAAGTGCTAAGGAAACAGATTTAACGTGACTGAAGTGAGTGTCTCTAAAATAAGCAGTGATGTGAAATGATCTCCCGTCTCGTCTCTTACAGGGACACGTCGTGTTTGACGCACAGGGCTCGAGAATGGCCTGGACTCTCATCGAGCAACTTCAAGGTGACTGCATGTATTTGACAGAACTGCTGTTAATGCATTAACATGTGATTGTGATCATATCAAACACGGTGCGCATTATTACTTACTAGTTGTCAAACCGCTGACGGATTCGTCCAGCGAGAGCGCGACTTCACCCAGCACCTTAACAGGAACGTGTCTGATTTGTGCCTGTTTGAAGTCAAACAGTGATCATGATTAATACATAATACACTCCGAAGGGCTTCGTGTTGCAGTGTGTCGTCTGGGTAAACGCTTACCCCTTACCCCATTTTATTTAACCCACTGCTGCGCGAACATAGTGCCTGCAGGTTAAGTGGTACGCGAGAGGGGACAGGAGCGATTATTACACTCCACTACTTCCAGATGATTTATGAGTCTGGTGTGAGCCTTCTCGTTCCTCGTTTCAGGGAGGCTCAGGTGTCGGGTGAAACACGCCCAGGTTCATACTCTTTGCGCATATCCGCTGGAAAATGTCCAAACTGTCCAAACTAACTGTCCAAATTAAATTCTGGAAGGAGTCAACCCACGATACTAACATTGCCTTCATCCTGCATTTATGCTACATGATTTTTCATACGTTTTTTTTTTTATATATATATATATCTTTGGGTGGCCGGAACAGATTATCTGTTGTTGTTGTTGTTCGTCTCTCGGCTGCTCCCGGCAAGGGGTCGCCACAGCGGCCCATTCAGCCCGCCCAAGCTTGGCACAGGTTTCACACTGGATGGCCTTCCTGATGCAACCCTTCTATTTTATCTGCGCTTGGAACCAACACCGAATCCAGTGGCTGTGGATTGAGCACTGGCTGGGAATCGAACGCGGGCCATTCGCACGACACACGAGAAACCTACCACTGAGCCACCAGTGCCCATGGGAACAAATCATCTGCATATTCGCCTTAAGGAATGGATTCAATTTGTATGCTGAGGTTCAGCTGGATAGAATTATTAGTATTCTTTTTAAATCTTACCTGCTTGGTGAAATGCTTTTTATAGTTTTACGAACTACGTCTTCTCTTCTGTTCCTCATTGTGTCCCCTTAATAACATTCTTAGCCTTTCAACTGGAAGAAGTTTGGGGAAAAGGGACAGTGATAGTTCAGCAGGTTAAGGGTTACTGATCAGAAGGTCGGTAGTTCAAGCACCAAGCTGCCACTGTTGGGCCCTTAAGCAAATCAATTATCACCACCTGCTCCAGGGGCACTGTATCATGCCTGACCCGGTGCTCTGACCCCCAACTTCCTACGAGCTAAGAAAAAAAAAAAGAAAAGAAAAGAAAATTCACTGTTCAGTAAAAAAAAAAAAAAAAAAAGGTTTGACTTAGAACAATCATACTTACTGTAGCAGTACTCAGTCATTGAATATATAGACATATAGTTGGGGGGAAAATTTCTGTGTCCTCATTCTGTGTCTTATTCAGGTCTCAAGGGGCTATACGGTAGAAAATGCCACAATCATCATGTGAAGGGTTTCCTTTTAACATGTAGCATGTTGCTGAGGGCGCTTTCATTTCTTTACTAAAATAGCATTTATAGAAATAGGGATTTTTTTTGTTGCAGTTGTTGTTATTGTTGATGGAATAGAGGAATAGAGCCGTGCTGTTTTCTGCTTCACTGTTTCGATCAAGCTGCTGCAATGCCAAGTTCATCGATATTCCAGTCTCTGCTACCACACGCTGATTGCATCCTCTTATCTCCGCCGGGGGTTTTGTCAGGCCGGAGCTATTTCCAGAGGCCGGAGCGTGTGATTGGCGGGCTTATGTTCTCCCGTCCGAGTCTTTGTGCCTGCGTCGTCACCCGTATCGCCCGTGCCACCTTCCAAGTATTTTCTCCACTCTTGTTCTTTTTGTCGGTTGAAAAGATTATAGCTTTGGCGAATCTGAGCTTATATGATGTGATAAAGAGTGCGGTTGTTAGCCTGTGGAGCTAGATACGGAGAGTCCCAGTGCAACGCGTCGAAGGGCTGATTTGCCATTGATTTGCTCATTGTCGCTCGGGAGCTTAGTGAGCTGCGGATGCGAGATGTACACGTCCGCACACTGTAACAGAGATGGTGTAATGAGATGCTTAGGAAAAGGTTATACTTCCCTGCATCCCAGCACTTGATATCGGTGTCTCGCTTCTCCGCTTGAATGGTTGTTTAACACCAAGATGAGATGAGATGTCCCTGGGAGGAACTTTCCTGCCAAGTCACTTCGTGAGATATACAGTATAAATCTACAAGGACACAAGAACGGCGAATACTCCTGTAAAAGTTTAAACGCTAGCGTTTAGTGTTAGAGTCCAGCTCCATGAAGCGTGATACATTGAGCCGCAGTTCTGTAGATGCTGAAACACTGACAGCAGGGTAATGCTGGCTAGCTTACCTCAGCTTGAGACGCTCAGCCCACGTACCATATGCCATATATTACACACCAACCTAGACACAACTGTCAGACACGGACACTTGTATTGTCTATAGAAACCTCTGTTTATACACAGGAAGAAAAAGAGAAATAGACAAAAGGTGTTTAAAAACTGTTCCAGTATGTAGTCCTTGATTTTGTCCCCCACTGATGCCCCTATACAGCCGGACAGGTCATCAGTAAATGATGTCACTTCGACGTGACTCTTCAGTGAGCAACACTGACTCATTTGGCAAATTAGTTTGCTATTGATTTGTCTTGTCTTTGTTTCCTTTCCTGTGTGCTAAGATGCAAGGAAAGGAAACACGGAACAGCAAGCCAACGATTGAGACTCGCCCTGTGGCAATGAACCACAAAAAAACCCAATAAACAAGTTTTAGAATTACAACAGATTACATGAAAAGGTATTTATGTAAGATGCATGTAATTAACCGGAACTGGTGGGAAGCCAAGGGGGTCAAAAACATGTGGGCAGTGTGCGAGTGCGGAGGTCGAATGAGGTCAAAAGTAGCCTGGACTTTACTGTTAAGTTGTTGCGGTTAATTATGAAGATTTTAATTAGTTGTTAACATAACATAAACTTATATCATTTACAGTCATTTACACTACAAATGCATCTGTGCCTTCACCTAAGATCGCACTTTCTTTCTCACAGATTTTTCGGAATTCTAATCAAAGTCACAGTCAATCTTAATCCCAGGAATATGAAATTTGAAGGATGGCTAGTCTATTGTAATCACTGTATACTTCAGCTGTGGAATTTATTTGATCAAGCAATTTATCCAGTGTTTTTTTAGGTTGGTTTCATTAATTTCTTTAATGGATAAATTTTTGCATTCAGAATTAATTCACAATTTTGAAATTGTATGGATGAACTCATAAATTGTATGATAAACAAAAAAAGACATACTTGAAAAAAAAAATTGCAGGAAATAAAAAAACTCTTGCATGACTTGCACAAATACAGGCATTTTGCATCTTCTTCTTTTGAGTTCATGAACTTGCCTGAAACCACGTTTATTTCTGATTTCAAACACCAGCTACACAATTGAGAGCGTCACAGACGGAAGGCAAATTATACAATTACATATAACACTAGGTAGCAATGTTACATCTTCAAATGTTCAACACATCTGTCTAGTTATGTTTTGCAACAACATCTGCAAATGTAATGATGGTAGAAATTTGTTGTAGGATGTAGTGTAATAAAAGTAAAACTTATTTCCCAATAAAACCACTTAATTAAAGTATATGTACCTGAAAACTGTACAGTAACAAAGTAAGTGTACTTGGGTAACTTACACAGCAGCATTTAAGCAATTAAAACAGATGCGCACAGCGTTTCAATGCTGTTAGATACTTTTAGTAGTTTTTAATCATTTAAATCATATAAGAAGTATAGCCGCTTGAGAAGTTAATCATTTGTGCTACTGAGCCAAATCAAATCGGAATGGACAATGGCTTAAAAAACTGAATTAAAATTGATGCTCCTTCATGCTGCCGATGTACTTCAGGATGGATAGTATTTTTAAGGGGTTTACTTGCATTTATTTCTTTTATCTCTGTGTGAAAAATAGGAAGTTAAAATAGTGTAATAAACTGGTGGGGCGAAATGTGGAGGTCGAAGGGGGTCAAAAGTAAAAAAAAAAAATTATTTACCCGATTTTGTGCGCGGATCGGGATACCTGTTTTCAGTACATTTTTCCTTTTTATCTCGGAGTTAAACATGCATACTGTAGCGTATGAACAAACCTTATCTTATCTCCATGCAGTTCAGGAATGGTTTAAAAAGCATGGTTGTGTTGCGCATAATAGTCCCAGTGTGCTGAAAATAAGTTTTAATTAAAGTGTAAGATAATTAAGAAAAGCAATAAAAGTTGGAGTTAACAGAACACCTCTCTGCTAGAACATCCTGCGTGCTGTTTCCCGGAAAAATGAAGTTGAAGACGGTGTTAGAGAGTGAAAGCGCACAGTAACAACGGTGTCTAATAATAACTATTTTTTTCTCGCTGCGTTCTTCCTTTTTTTTTCTCACCTTTAGTACTTCCTTACACATGGAGGAACGTAAACATATATTCACATGCACACATGCATGAGCACACACACACAAACACACGACTCTCCCAGGAGGTAGCTGGAGCTGAGTGCAGTAATTATGCTTAATGATTACCTGATAATTATAATGCTTCTCATTTAAGTTAATTTCTTGTTGTGTATGTGACTGCAGACCCCCGGAGCCCTGTAAAGACCCAAATGGCTATAAATGGTTTACAAACATGTAGAGAGAGAGCGAGAGACAGAGAAAGTATATCAGGCTGTCGGCTTGCGCAGCAGCTTAACATTTGATTGCATGAAATGAAGATAAATTTCTTAGCCAGCCTGTTCCCTATCCTGCACGGGTAGCGTTATACCCAGCTCTCCATCTGAATTGTAGGAGAAACAGAAGGCGAATATATATAAATATTTTTTTTTAAACCCCACACCATTGTTTATGGTGAGAAGGAACTGATGATAGATTCAGAAAGCAGAAAGCAGCGCTTGTATTAAGAAAGCTGTCAAGCTGCTCAGATGTCTTATCGCTTTGATTTAAAACGCTATATATACTGCCATGTCTCCTGCCATGTCTCCGTCTCATATTATCCTCTGTCTTCCATGTGTCTCATGCAGTCTCACACGCTCTGTCTGTCTCCTATAGGAGGGAGCTATAAGAAGATCGGATATTACGATATGACCAAAGGCAATCTCTCCTGGTACGGGAACGACAAGTGGATCGGTGAGTCGCACTTATCTGTGTTACATCGTATTGTGGCAGGGACGGATTCTCGAATCCGATTGGCCGATTCATTTTCGATAAGTGCAGCCGAGTGGAATTTAAATCGCATGTGTGTTTCGTTTCTATGGTAACCATTCGTTCATGCAAGATGTATGATAATTGCTGGCGATGTGAAGGAGTCTGCAGTGTGACCACGACTTCAGGATTTCGTTTTATTAACTTCAAAAGGGAGAGAGAAAAGAAACAGAGGCCGGTAAGAGAATGACTGATTATAGCTGCTATAGCAGAAGCAATCAAACAAACTCAGAAATGTTCAAAAATATGATTATAGTGTGGGAAATTTGTAATATTGGTCATCTTTCTGGGTGGCTGGAACGGATTATCTTCATTTACATTATTTCCTATGTGAAAATGCGCTTCACAGTACGAAATTTCACCTCCAGTACGGATGAAATTCGTATCACGAGGTACCACGGTAAATATAAATGGAGGGGAAAAAAATGTCTGATTTATCCTTTAAGAAATTTTTAAAGATGACGTGTTGGGGAAAAAATAAATATGTGATATATATACTAGTGGAAAATAAAACAGTTTGGGACATCGGGTTCCAGAGTCTTTTAATCTCCGCTTATAGGCTGTGCTACGGTATATCTCTTTACTGCGGTTTATCAGCACTGTTTACTTCTATTCGTCCGTTCTGTCTCGCTTTATCTTTAAAATGCACACACACACACACACACACACACACACACACACACACACACACACACACACATACACACACGGCTCCTTCCACATTGCTCTGCTTTTATAGCTCTGCGCCTCTTATGGTCACATCCACAGCGACACACACAAACACAGAGCAGGCAGGCTGGAGGCACTTAATCAATCAGTCAAACTCTGTTTAGTATTCTCTTTGTGAGAACAACAAGATAGGAGGAAGAGAAGAGAGAGGGGGGAAAAAAATGAAAAATGAACGGTATTAGAAAACTGCCACTAGGTAATTCTGAACATAAATTGAGCAAGCAGACTAATAAAAAAATCTGCCCCACATAACATGAGCGATGGCTGCGTTCGCTTTTCTATTCAAATTTCACGACCGGCTCAAACTCTGTCTCGGGGAAGGGTGTGTGGAGAAGATGCCTCGTGACATCCGGAACAAAACAGATCAGAGGGCGGAGACAGCCGAGAGGCATCTGCGCGTCCTCCGAGGACCGGAATAGTCCGATCGGTGACGCGCGTCCTACGCGCCTCGGAATTTTTCTGTCAGCCGTTTAGAACTCGAAAGCCCGATGCGGGATCTGAAAATGGCACTTGAGTTGCGTGCTAGATGTCATTAGTTCTAGGCCCCGTTTAGCCCGCGGAATGAAGAGAGGGTGAGAAGACGGCGCTTTATGCGCGGCGTGCGCTCCTTGAAAAGGGCCGTCGTACGCCTGTGAGCTTTCAAAACAGGCCTTTTAGCTTTTTAAAGACGTTGAGAATCCATCAAGCTCCATGGCAACTGTAGCGAGCCTCCGTCGCTGAAAGCGCTAATTGCGATTTTCACAAAAACCCTTCCGGTGGGAATGCGAGGAGGCTGCAAGTGTTTATTCAACTTGTGAGTGTGAACGCCGAGGTGACAGCAGGCTGATGTGGCAAATCCTGTTACCTATGGATTTCATGTGCGTGTGTGTGTGTGTGTGTTTGTGCAGTGGAAACTGTCAGGAAGGCACTGGAGTGATAGTGACCATTGACCTTCATCGTTAAATGAAGACTAAGAGAAAAAATATGCGTGTCTGCGATGCTGCACACGCACCAAGGTTATTTCATGAGCTCTGCATGTGCATGCATGCGTGCGCGCGTGTGTGTAGCCCGATGGCAGGGACACGAGCCGTGCCATCTGGGAGCATGGACACACACACACACACACACACACACACACACACACACACACATGCCAGCTGTCACACTGTAGACGATGTAGATGAGCATCCCAGGTCAGCGCCGGGTTGTAAAACGGCCACGGTGACCCTGTCACACTGTCGCCATGGCGAACGTCACCTAGCACCAACCTCCCGCACGCTGCAGTTCAGGGAAGCGAAGCGGCTAAAAATAAGCATTAAGCAGTGACACGGTTGAATAAAGCAACTGCCAAGGAGAGTGTGACTTTGCTCCAGGACGCTACATGTTGAGCAATCCCTGCTTTTTTATTTGGCATGTTGTGCTCTCTCTCTCTCTCTCTCTCTCTCTCTCACTCTCAAACACATACACACACACACACACACACACACACACAAAACATGCTCTATCTACTTTCCCGGTCGCCCATGACAACCGCTGCCGTCTTCTCCCATCACCGTAGCAACCGTTACCGTTATGAGGCTCGGTTGCCATGGTTGCGAGCGGCCCTGATTTCACCATCAAGGTCAGGTGCAAATGCAGACAATGCCTAAATACACACACACACACACACACGCATGCAGAGATTGTTAAAGGTTGTGTTGCAGTGAAGAAGAAAAAAAAAACATCGATGCGGCACAAATAGACACCCAAAATCGTGCAATGTGAAGTCATTCCTGCACTTTCTGAAGTGAAACCTCTAACAGATCATTTTAAAAATAAAACTCTTTAGAGCCACGCTTCGAGACACAGGCAGGTTTCCCTGTCTGTGAAACATTACAGATATCTGCGTCTGCGTCACGTCACCCTGTGGTAGTTCCTTTTCACAGAGAATTATTACCGTGCATAAACGATCAAAAATAAACCCACCCCGACTCAGGAAGGGGTTTAAAGGAAAAAAAACTGATGTAATAAAATCTTCAAAGGAGACAGAAATATGACATGTTATAGAGGTCTAACAATCATAATAGTCAAATATATAAAGTAGCTTGCAAAATTCATTCATTCATATCCTCTGTAGTGCTGGTTCTGTACAGGGTCACAGGGACTGGAGCATTTCCTAGGACTCTGGACAGTGTGCCAATCCATCTCAGGGCACGGACACACACACACACACACACACACACACACACACACACACACTACGGGGTCGCCATTTAGTCTAAATTGCATGTCTTTTTGCATTGTGGGAGGAAACTGGTGTACCTGGCGGAAACCCACCAATCACGGGGAGAACCTGAGGCGGGAATCGAACCCTCGACCCCAGAGGTTCACTGGCGCTACTAAGCTAACTAACTTCTAACATATGGCTGAATCTCAAATTCCTCTCTAGCCCCTGATCAAGAGCACTACTTGCCCTAAAATAGTGGAACATGATTTGTTTTTCAGTTAACAATATTCGGGCTTCAACCCCATAACCCGGAAATTCTGGGGTTGCGATGCTGACTGGGGGGGGGGGTTTCAGCACAACAGCACTCCCTCTCAAGTGATATTGCTTTATTGCAACATGGATGCTCAATACAAAGCAGACCAAAAAATAAAATGCTAAAACCAAAAATCTATGAGAAAATAGATTTCTGTGGGAAAATTTCACTGAAAATATAAAAATAAAATTCGACCTTCAATAAATGTTACACTTTACTCAGACTTTGAGTGGTAGCTGAATTTGGAAAGGATGAAACCCTGTTCAATTAGTTCATTTCATTTCATTCGTGATCACATGCCAAGTATCAGGACGATGTACGACACTTGCTCAGAAGACACAATACAACAGAATGACGTGTGAAAATGAAAGTCCCTGCTAGGACACCATCTGTGGCCACCATTTTACAGAAGAAGGAACAAAAAATACACAATTGAGAGTGTCAAAGAAGAAAGAAAAAAAAAAAGAATTTATAGGCATGGATGATTTTTTTCAGTCATTCTTTTTCATTAAAGATGTTTGCTTTCTAAGTCTAGTGGAGCATGCTGAGCTTTGTTAAGTTACTTCATATCTGAAACACCCCGTTCATCTCTCTCTAGGTAAATGTCTTCCAGGAACTTGAACAAAAAATGTCTCCCTGTAGATTTTACACATTCAAGTAACCTCTTACACAAGCGAGTGACCACCAACATAATGAAGACATAAAAGCAGAATCGGCTAATTACATTTGGATTTCACTCAGGAAGTAATAGGGCCCCTGGAGTCATTTCGTGAAATCATTATCTCATCATCATGGAAGTCTTGTAGTACGAGTTTATTTATAGATTTTTTTTTTTCAAGAAATATTTGGGACAAAAAGGTTAGAAGTCGATCCAGTCCACCCACCGGCTCACCCACTGGTTTGGACTTCAGGAGCTGGCGAGGCCAGGAGCTCCTAATTACCCATGACATGTCATTTATAGTGTATTGATACTCTGACACACTGGTCTACTGATGCACAAACCTACAGTATGCATTGTCTCATTTACTGGCATATCGATCTACTGATGGTGATCTACTCATATTCTGCTCTACTGATACACTGGTCTACTGACACTGATCTACTGACGGTGATCTACTCATATTCTGCTCTACTGACACACTGGTCTACTGACACAATGATCTACTCATCCACTGATGTACTGAAACACTGATTTACTGACACTGATCTACTGACACTGATCTACTCATATACTGCTCTACTGACACACTGGTCTACTGACACAATGATCTACTCATCCACTGACATACTGAAACACTGATTTACTGACTCTGATATACTGACTCTGATATACTGGCACTGATCTACTGACACTGATCTACTCATATACTGCTCTACTAACACACTGGTCTACTGACACTGATCTACTCATATACTGCTCTACTGACACACTGGCTTACTGACACAATGATCTACTCATACACTGATATACTGAAACACTGATCTACTGACACTGATCTACTCATATACTGCTCTACTGACACACTGGTCTACTCATACACTGACATACTGAAACACTGATTTACTGACTCTGATATACTGACTCTGATATACTGGCACTGATCTACTGACACTGATCTACTCATATACTGCTCTACTAACACACTGGTCTACTGACACTGATCTACTCATATACTGCTCTACTGACACACTGGCTTACTGACACAATGATCTACTCATACACTGATATACTGAAACACTGATCTACTGACACTGATCTACTCATATACTGCTCTACTGACACACTGGTCTACTCATACACTGATATACTGAAACACTGATATACACTGATTTACTGACACTGATCTACTGAGTAACTGATTCACTGCTCTACTCATATAATGATCTACTGACATGTTTATCTACTCATATACTGATGTAATAACACACTGATCTAGTCATACACTAATCTTTTGACACACTGATCTTCTCATACTGACTTACTCATAAGCTGGTCTACTGATCCTATGACCTACTGATACATTGACCTACTGGCACACAGATCGATGCATTACCTGATTTACTCACACATTGATCTACTGACACTGATCTACTCATATACTGATATACTGACACACTAGTCTACTGACACACTGATTTACTGACACACAGACCTATGCATTATCTGATTTACTGACACATTGATCTACTGAAACACTGTTCTTCGTATACATTGGCACTGATCTACTCACACACTGATCTACTCATAAACCAATTTATTGACACACTGATCTACTTATATGCTGGTCTAGTGATCCACTGATACACTGGCACACTAATCCCCTTATCTGATCCACTGACACGCTGATCCACTGGCACACTAATCTCCTTATCTGATACACTGATCTACTGACACATCTACACACACGATCTCCTTATCTGGTATACTGATTTATTGAGGCATTGATCCATTCATACACTGATCTTCTCATTTACTGACCTACTGACACACCAGTACTAATCTACTGGCGAAACGATCTATGGATAGAGTGATGTACTCGGACACTAATTTACTGACAGAATGATCTACTCTGATCTATTGCCACACTGATCTAGTCATTTACTGATGTACTGACACATTGATCTGTTGACACAAGGATCTAATGACACACTGATCTACTGACACACTGCTCTCCTTATCTGATACAACAATCTACTCGTACACTGATCTACTCGTACACTGATCTACTGACACACTGATCGACTGACATACTGATCTACTCATACACTGATCTACTGACACACTGATCTACTGACACACTGATCTACTGACATACTGATATACTCGTACACTGATCTACTGACACACTGATCTACTGACACACTGATATACTCGTACACTGATCTACTGACACACTGATCTACTGACACACTGATCTACTGACCTACTGATATACTCGTACACTGATCTACTGACACACTGATCTACTGACACACTGATCTACTGACATACTGATCTACTCATATAATGATGTACTAACACACTGATCTACTCATATACTGACATACTGACACACTGATCTATTCATATACTGATGTACTGACACACTGATCTACTCATATACTGACATACTGACACACTGATCTATTCATATACTGATGTACTGACACACTGATCTACTGACATCGATTTACTGACGCACTAATCTACTCATACACTGATTTACTGACACATTGATCTGTTAACCAATCACTGAACTACTGATACACTTATCTGCTGACACACTGATGTATGGATACACTGATCTACTTGATCACATTGACACATTGATCTACTCATACTCTGATCTACTGATACACTGATTCATGGATACAGAGATCTACTGACACACTGATTTACTGAAAGATTGATCTACTCATACATTGATCTACAGATACGTCACTGAGGATCATGTGATGCGGAATGTATAAAGTTAAGAGAGCCGCGTTACTGTGAGCCCAATACAATGCCAGTTAAAGACCTGATGATTGAGGGGTCGCTCTAGCGGACCAGCCGATCTGCACAACAACTTGGCACTGGTTTTACCCCGGATGCCCTTCCTGACACAACCTTCCCATCTATTCGGCACTGCATCCAGTGGCTGGGGTTTGGGCATTGGGTGGGAATCAAAGGGTATTTCACACGGTAGGCGAGAAACCTAGCACTGAGCCACCAGCGCCCCACAATACAGACTGATATTAGATGACGGAAAAAACGACATCTGGCAGTTTTATGGTTCACCTGATGTTTATGGTCCTCTGGCTGGCTGTGATTTGTAAATGTTTAATTGTGAGGGAAAACCAGTGTCGTCTTTTTATTTTAAGATAATGTATATTAACTGGAGTGAGATTTATTACATTTTGTGTTGTTTTTTTTTATTCATTTAGCTGGAAAAAATCATTACAGACCAAAAACCTAGACAGATAGATATCCTGTAGATAGATAGGCGGTTGACCTTGTTAGCTGAAATGAGTTGGATGATGACTTCCTGACGCCTCCTCGCAACACTGCTCCCTTATTGAGAACTGACAATGCTAAGAGACGTGTCGTTATTGTGATGCCCATTACTGTTGTTTTGTTTTTTTTTGTCAGGGAAAATGAGAAACCCTCTTCATATGAAGCCGAACACAAAGCTCGGTGAAACAACCAGCCAATTTTCTTTCTCCAATTTTCTCGTGAGTAGCGAAGGGCGAGGAACCTATTGATTGCTCGCCGCTCGTGAAAGAGAGTAAATCTCTCGAAGAGCAAACCACAGTTTCAATACTGTAACAAGAAATGTAACTGATCTGTTCGCGCAAAAAAAAAAAGCAAGTAAAATGATTAACAATAAAATGCTTGGATGACATCCTGAAACGTCATGGCGACTGCATTCTTTCTCGCTCGCTCTAAGCTCTTGTTTATCTCTCTCTCTCTCTCTCTCTCTCTCTCTCGCTCTTCCCTTTGCCATCGACACTCGAAGCAAAAAGTCTATTTGCACTTCACACTCTCTATTTCCCTCTGAATCGCAGTTCGGTTGCCTGTAAGGACTTGAATCGTTTTACTCTGCAGCCGTATTCAGCACCGCGAGAGGGAAAGCTATCTTGTTAACCCTCAACGCACGATTTTAAGGCTTGTGGCCAGCGGGAGGCCGTGAGTTTTTTTTTTTTTTTTTTTTAGTTTTTTTTTTTTTTTTGGTTTTTTATGTTTTTGCGCGCTCTGAGTTCAGTTCCTGTAACACGAACAATCCCCTGCTAGAGCGAGAGAGACACACAAACAGAAAGAGAGTAAAGCTTTGGCGTGCAGCATCCTCTTGGGAGAGAAAAGCCATGCTGCGCTCAGCATGCAGTCCTGCACCCGAGGCTCACACAGGAGGAAAGAGGCTGTGATGATATCAGAGCACACAGATGGGGAAATGAAGACATGAAACTCCACACTGACTCCGAGGCACACATCCACAGCACCATGATTACACGAGAATGAGCAAGCCGCTTACTTTATACAACTGGGTCACTGCTAATGCCCCTCTCACTCTCTCTCTCTCTCTCTTTCTCTCCCTTTCTCTCTCTATTCCTCTTTCTGTGCTCCTGTTTTCAGAAGTTCAATGCTAATCCAGTTTCTCTTCTATTTTCTTTTTTTCCCTCTTCCCTTCTCTCTTTTCACTTTTGTTTTTTGTATGCTCTTCTCTTTTCCGTTACCTACTTGTTGTCCGTTTCTTCTCTTCTTTGAAAATCTCTTCTGCATTTCCGTCTCTTGTTTATTTTCCTTCGATCTTTTTCAAAAGTTCCTTTTTTCTCATCTCTTTGTCTTTTGTTTTCTCTTTATTTCTCTATTTTCTTCTTTTCCATAATATTTCGTTTTTCCTGTCTCCTGCCCCAGGCCCCGGTCCTCCGGCGGATCAGACGGTGGTGATCCGGAAGTTCCGGTTCCTGTCTCAGAAGCTCTTCGTGTCCGTGTCGGTGTTTGCCGGACTGGGCATCTTGCTGGGCATCGTGTGCCTCACGTTCAACATCTACAACAGCAGCGTCAGGTGTGTGTGTATGTGTGTGTGTGTGTGTGTGTGTGTGTGTGCCGAATTCCCAAAAGCGAAGAAAAGAAAGATGTTTCAGAGTCACGCCGGTCTCATTTCATTAGAGCTAGGTCTCAGTGCAGCCTGAAATAGCGGCAGAAGAGGGCATGTGAGTGAATGAGATTGAATAAGATGGAGAGGACTTCAGATGTTCCATCTGTGCTAGTTAATAGCCAGAGCCACAGTCTCCTCCACATATGTATGCATTAGATAGTGATGCAGTGTGCACAGGAGCGTGCAGAGCCAAGTAAGTGCGGCTGATAGATTCAGAATATTAAGCGCATGATACGCATACTAAGTATGCAGCGTGCTTGTGATAAGCACATTCAGCCTGTTTTGTGTGTGTGTGTGTGTGTGTGTGTGTGTGTGTGTCTCCTCTTTCAATGCGACTAACTGACCTGAAGTAACACCCATACCTCTCTACCATAACTTTCCTAGGCCTGTGTGTGCAGGCGTGTTGGTTTTTGTGTTTTTTTGGCAAAACCACGTTATTGGTCCCATGCCTGGTTACGCCATTTTAAATTAGTTTGTACATAATGCAAAAAAAAAAAAAAAAAGGCACAGAATCAGCACACAGTTCCCTCAGTAACACCCCCCTCCCAAACACACACACATACACACACACACACACACACACACACACACACACACACACACACACCACATCAAAACTGTGGGACTCATCTATTTTGAGTTGCATCCTGTTACCAGGTTTTTTCAGCTTTCTAGGAATGCCAGCAAACAAGTTAACAATAGAGGCTGCATTGTAATTGGTAAACGAAAACAACAACAAAATATTTAAATAAACTGTCAGGTTGTAATGCAATTTACTGTTGAGACTGATTTTAAAGGCGTGTTAAAGATGCGATGTCAGTTTGTAGCAGCTCAGCTTGGCCTCTCCATTGTCATCGCTTTGAAGGGTCAGAGGTTAAGCTGAAACTTGTCCTCCACGGAAACTCATCAAGACGGATTGATTTGTCTTATTAACTATAGAAAAAAGACCTGCTGGTGGGACGACTTCTGTTTAAATGCTATAACAGATATTTAAAACCATGAAACGTAACTACAAGGTGTGTTCAAGTCAAACCGGGACTCTAAGCCGTATATCCATGAATGACAATCGGTGGCTTGGAGCTCACTGCAGTTGCTCACATTAACATTCAAAGAGTAGAACGCCTTGAGATCCTTGAAAATCGTCTGATCACTTGTCACCAAACTTAAGGAAGAGACGCATCTGTCTGTGGAAACTGTACGCACAATCGTTCACCAGCACCACTTGCATATTGCAGGAACTCGGCCAGGATTTTTGCTACATCCCCCGTACAGTCCGGACCTCACTCCAAGCCATTTCCACATGTTTGGGCGTCATTTAAAGGAGTTCCTGGGAAAACCTTCTACCTTGATGGGATCCATGCACTAGTGTGAAACACTGGGATAAGTGTATTAGTGTAGCAGGGGATTATATAGAGAAATAAAGGGAGTTTTTACTCTGTTATTCTGCACTATCAAAAATCCCTGTTTGACTTGAACGCCCCTGGTACACATACAAAAAATATATATTAAATGATGCTATTAGTAGGAGGCAAAAAAAAAAAGGAACTTTAAAGTGCTAAGCCTTACTGCGATGGCTGTCTTCATCATGTCAGGACAAATCATGTTCGAATAGATCCTGGGCAAACCGAACTGATTTTGATGTTGTACTGTAGGAGTCATGTTGGCTTTTCAGGGAAAGATCCATGGTGCGTGAACGGAGCACAAAGTAAAACAGTACAGACTGTTGAGCAACAGATTGCACATGAAATTGCATTAGCTCAGAACTCTAGCTGGCTTTCCCTACTCATACAGAAATTGATTCAGGGTTGAGTCGAGAGTGATGTAATTAGATAATATTGAGATAAATACAGACTTGCAGGGTGTTAGATGGAATTCAACAATATTAGAGGCATGTCTCAGTGATTCAGTGACTTATATCAACTCCAAGATACCAACCGAGCTGTACCGGGCCAAGTTCCTGTTTCTGACCAACCGCACGCAAAGGGCTGTGTGGAAGCCATATTTCAATAAAGGCAACTTTGCATTGGTTGCAGTTTTATGTGATGATTATAACAAGCACAATTAAGTTAGTTTAAGGACATTGGCACAACTATTATTAGATGTTTATTTGAATAATCACCTTTTTCTTTTCACCGGTATATTCATGAATTAGTCTTAACCACATTTCTTAGTGATTATGTGATTATTGCGTTTATACAACATCATATTGTCAAATTGTTCAATATCCTGTTCACTAACCCTATTTACCAGCCCTTATTTTCTATCCCTCTCTACCAGTCCGTCCCCTATTCACCAGTCTGTCCCCTTTTCACCAGTCCGTCCCCTATTCAGCTGTCCGTCCCCTATTCACCAGTCTGTCCCCTATTCACCAGTCCGTCCCCTATTAACCAGTCCGTCCCCTATTCACCAGTCCGTCCCCTATTCACCAGTCCGTCCCCTATTCACCAGTCCGTCCCCTATTCACCAGTCTGTCCCCTATTAATCAGTCCGTCCCCTATTCACCAGTCCGTCCCCTATTCACCAGTCCTTTTTTTCTGTCCCTCTCTACCAGTCCGTCCCCTATTCACCAGTCTGTCCCCTATTCACCAGTCCATCCCCTATTCACCAGTCCGTCCCCTATTCACCAGTCCGTCCCCTATTTACCAGTCCGTCCCCTATTCACCAGTCCGTCCCCTATTCACCAGTTCGTCCCCTATTCACCAGTCCTTATTTTCTATCCCTCTCTACCAGTCCATCCCCTCTTTACCAGTCCGTCCCCTATTCACCAGTCCATCCCCTCCTTACCAGTCCGTCCACTATTCACCAGTCCATCCCCTCTTTACCAGTCTGTCCCCTATTCACCAGCCCTTAATTTCTGTCCCTCTCTACCAGTCCGTCCCCTATTCACAAGTCTGTTCCCTAGTCACCAGTCCGTCCCCTATTCACCAGTCCTTATTTTTCTGTCCCTCTTTACCCGTCCATCCCCTATTCACCAGTCCGTCCCCTATTCACCAGTCCATCCCCTATTTACCAGTCCTTATTTTTCTGTCCCTCTTTACCAGTCCATCCCCTATTCACCACTCCGTCCCCTATTCACCAGTCCGTCCCCTATTCACCAGTCTCCTATTTACCAGTCCTTATTTTTCTGTCCCTCTTTACCAGTCCGTCCCGTATTCACCAGTCCGTCCCCTATTCACTAGTCCTTAATTTCTGTCCCTCTTTACCAGTCTGTCCCCTATTTACCAGTCCTTATTTTTCTGTCCCTCTATACCAGTCTGTCCCCTCTTTACCAGTCCTTATTTTTCTGTTCCTTTTACCAGTTTGTCCCCTATTTACTAGTCTTTATTTTCTGTCTTTTTTTAGCATTCTATCACTTCTTTACCAGTCCTTATTTTCTATCCCTTTAGCAGTCTTTCCCTAACTTGCCAGCCCATTACAGTTTCCCTTTAGGGAAAAAGCATCCTATCTGTGTGATTCATTTAAAGTTTGTTGTTTTTCTGATTAGATAAAAGTGTCTGCTAAATGAATGATGTAAAAAAAACGAACATTCCAAGCTGTCAGTTTGTAATAAAACATCCAGATGGCGTCACGCTTTTCGTCATTATACAACCGTGAGCATTCGGGACGCTTTACCCTCCTCTTATGAAGTTTTCCAGATGCTCTAATACCCGACCTGCATAAGCAATGAGGTGTCTCTGTCATTGAATAAATCGCACCCTGGTATCCTGGCACGTGGAAGGCATTTCTTTCCTTGGTGTAGCTGAGAATCTCTTGTGAATTTGCCCCATATGTTCCAGGTACATTCAGAACTCGCAGCCGTACCTGAACAACATGACGGCTGTGGGCTGTATGATGGCTCTGGCTGCCGTGTTTCCGCTGGGGATCGATGGGCTTCACGTCCGCCGCTCTCAATTTCCTGTAGTGTGCCAGGTAAACCTGAGGGCAACATAGGAAATTGTAATATATTGCAAGTTGAGATTTAAAAAAAATAATAATAATAATCACATACATGAAAAAGCAGGTTTCATTGGATTCCATGCTCTGGATTTGTTTTCCTGCAGTTCCGCTTGTGGCTGCTCGGGCTCGGTTTCAGTCTGGCGTACGGAAGCATGTTTACAAAGATCTGGTGGGTGCACACAGTTTTCACCAAGAAGGATGAAAAGAAAGACAAGCGAAAGGTAAATCTTCTTTATGCAGAGGTCATTTATAAAGCTCTAGCCCTGACATCATTATAATGGCAACAAAGATCATCCTGCTGTCTGTGAAAAATTGTGAAATTATGTGATTATATTACATAATTATACGATAATAGGTCTGCCTCACACCTTTTGCTCTCTCTCTCTCTCTCTCTCTCTCTCTCTCTGATGTATTTTCTATTCTTCTTAACTAAAAATATGTCCCCCTCTCTTTCTCACTCTATCACTTTAGACCTCATCTCTCTGGCTGACCTCAGAGAAATGGGTCTCCAGACGCCCTTGAACACTCCTAAATGAGCCATTTATCGTACAGCCCAAACTCTATGACCCTTTTGCACAGCTCCGGCTGAAACGATTCTCTTCATCATTTCGCAAAAACCCGTGTCAACACACCGACTTTCCTGTTAACACTCTGCAGTCTCCCGCCATCGCGTCGAATTCTTTGGTTGCCGGAATGAGAGGAGCGAAAGCAGAGATAAGCCGAAAAGCGGAGGCTTTTTTTCCGAGATAAGAAACCATTAGTGAATATTTTTGAGCATTCGTATGGTTTGCGGGATTAGAATATGGGGAATTGCAGCTTGTGCTTTACTTAATGGCGTTGATGATGATGATAATGCACGCACAATGCAGCTGCCGGAAATGTAATTTCACGTATATATGCTGCTAACAATAAACTCCTCTGAGTGGTTTGAAGTATAACATTATCTTTAAGTGCTGTCGCATGCAACAGTTCGCCCGCACACTCGCAAAGACCCCTGTGTAGCTCAAATCTCGGCGATTTGTTGGCCATGCTCGCTGACACACTTTCACACGTACTATTACAGGTCCCATATTTGACTATTGAACTAGTTGACACAGGTCTCGTAAGACTTACTCCTCTTCCGAACGTGCCATTTCAGTGTCTATGGAAATGAGTTACTGCTGAGGCATGCCTCTCCAGGGACCTGCAGAGAGGGAGGGGAGGTTTTTATACAGTATGATGTCACAAAAGGGGGAAATCTAATTGGCTTGGAACTGAAAACTCATTAGAATGTCTAAAATGACTAAATTTGTCATAATGCGTCCCTGTTAAAGATACTGTTTTTATTAGGGTGTTTGTTTTGTGGTAAGACACCGATATTCATCCTCTATATGTTCTTGCACAGCACAGTCTGGTTATGCCACTTATACGTACTTGCCACTTCACCTGTTTAACTGTTTGTTAACGAAAATATCTAAACAGCCAATCACATGGCAGCAACTCAATACATTTATGTGCACGGCAAGGCGATCTGCTGGAGTTCAAACCGAGCCCCAGATTGAGGAAGAAAGGGGATTTAAGTGACAGTAAACTGGTGGTCTACTGGGAATTTATAGAAAAAATAGGGCCTGAAAAAAGAGAAGATATCCAGTGAGTGGCAGTTCTCTGTCTTGTCAGGGCCGGATGTCAGAGGAGAATGGCCAGACTGGTTCGAGCTGATAAAAATGCAACAGTCACTCTTGTTATGCTGAAGAGAATCTCTGAAAGCGCAACAGGTCACAACACCGGGCGCCGTTCCTGTCAGATAAGAACAGGAAACTGAGGCGGCAATTCATATGGGCTCAGCAAAATCAGCCAACGGAAGTTTGGAAAAACTGTTGCCTGGTCTGATGAGTCTTGATTTCTCCTTTGACGTTTGGATGGTAGGGTCAGAATTTGGCATCAACAACATGAAGCATGGATCCATTCTGTGTTGGGTGGTGGTGGTTATGGTATAATGGTGTTTGGGGGGAGGGGGGTGGGGGGGGGGGGGGTTGGCTAAATCGAACCTAGACAAAATACCAGTATCAACATCAGCTTATCCTCAACAACAGGTCTTAGGCTGTTAACCAGATTTCCGCGTAGCATTACTTAAAGAAATGCACTTTAGTCAGGTGCAATTATGCATGAGATGGATCATCATCACCTCAAAGACTGCATCCTAACAGGAACGCTGCGCTGAATTCGAATTGCCCGACGGCTTTAATCTCACGCGTCCCTCACAGATCCAGATCCGCATCCAGGCGCAGAGCAGGCGCCTGTTATTTTGAGAAGTGAGAGTACACTTCGACAAAACCAACTTTGTTCTTCTGTGAGAGCACGAAACGGTGACAATGACACCTTCCTGCTTTTGATCATTCTCAAGATGGCCTTTGTTCGTCGGAAACACAGCTATCCATAACGTAAAACGTGAACAGGAGCCATTGACTCCGTAAAAAGAGTAATGCTTTCAATTGAAGCCTGACACTCGTATAAGATCTACACTTCGTACTGGGCCGAATTGGCTTTGCGGTAATGGCCCACTTGTTTTCTCCTCAAGTCCTCTGTGCACACGCCGGTTATGGGGGTCATAAATCCTTTGCTGTCCAGTCGAATGGCTTCTACCCATGAGAAAAGGTGACTTGTTGGTCTTTGTGTATCCGAGCAGCATCTGGAGCCCTGGAAGCTCTACGCTACGGTCGGTGTGCTCCTGGTTATCGACGTCCTGTCCCTCATGATCTGGCAGATTGTGGATCCGCTGCACATCACAGAGGAGGTACTGCTTCTCAGTACTTACTGTCCATCTATGTGTTGTTGCAGGAATTCAAATGTGTGGGGTGTTATAGCTAAGGATTTTTTGAACGCTGTTAAAACGGAGGGACTTGATTTAAAGCATCAGACAAATGATTCAAATTCTTCTTTGAATTTTTCTTCTTCTCTCTCCCTTTCTCTCCTTGAGCAGAAGTTTACGAGAGAGGCGCCTAAAGAAGACCTGGATGTGTTGATCGAGCCTCTGCTGGAGCACTGCAGCTCTGAGAAGATGAACACATGGCTGGGTAAAGGGTTCATGCCCGGGTCTATTGGGGATGCTACCAATTCCGAGCACATCTACAGTATATTAATAAAAGAATGGTTTTGTCTGTACATTGGTCAGAACTCTGGTCAGCTCTTTCAGGGATATCCTTACGTTTCATACATCGGACGACCCGAAACCGGTGTGCGAAAATGTTCAGTCTGTATGTCTGTATATCTGTATGTCTGTCCAGCAAGATTTTGTCACAGCATCACACAAAACTGGCTGGTCAGGATCTTATTAATCTTTGCCAGGCCTTCGGGACTTGGTCTGAAGTTAAACCTGCGCCATAAATGGAATCGAAATGTTGAGTAGAAGTGAAGATGTATCTCCGAGTGGTGCAGTGGTAAAAGCGCTCGCCCTATCATCTGGAGATCGCGAGTTTGATTCCCGGGTGATGCTGTAACCTCTCGCAGCCGGAGGTCTAGAGAGAGCTGATTGGCCGAGCTCTCTCAGAGGGGAGGGATGAGAGGTACATAGTGCTCCCACATTAATCACGGCCAATCAGGGGCGTCTGTCAAGTCAAGTCAAGTCAATTTTATTTATATAGCGCTTTTAACAATTGACATTGTCGCAAAGCAGCTTTACACAATCAAAAGAAGTAAGTTTGTATGCAATGTGTATGAATCAAAATGCTAAGATTGTCCCTGATGAGCAAGCCGAGGGCGACGGTGGCAAGGAAAAACTCCCTGAGATGGTAATAGGAAGAAACCTTGAGAGGAACCAGACTCAACAGGGAACCCATCCTCATCTGGGTGATAACGGAGAGCAGGGATTGATCAGCATAATAATGTGTAAGACTGGAAGTTCAGTATAACAGGAGATGTGTTAAAATTAAAAGGAGTCCAGTTTGTTCCTGGAGGCTCAGGTAGACTGTAGGAAATTCCTACAGCTCACGCAAGTGGAAGGAGCGGACCGCGCTGTCCTCCGTGTGTGTTACTCCGCCCCCAACGGTGCGTGAGCAAGCGATTCGAAAAGATGCGGTCGGCTGGCGTCACGTGGTTCACTAAACATGTGATAGTCTTCGGCCCTCCCGGCTGAGTGGTAGTAGTAGCCTTAATGTGGCGCCCCCTAGTGACGGGGAGGAATTGGACACGACTAAATTAGGGAGAAATTTAGGGAGAATAGATAATGATTTTCTTAGGGAGAAAATCCCTATCCCTAGGGATCCCTAATCCCCCCACCAAAAAAAAAATATTAATATGTTAGACAGAGAGTTCTGCCGTACAGAAAGACAGACAGACGTGTAATAATAATAACATCACTGATTACATTACATACTGATCAGATCATTTTTAGCTTTAACCTTTTATCTTCTTCTACCAAATATGTATTTTCCCATCAACAATGGTTACTTGCGCTATTTATTCAGAAATGGATACAAATACAAAGATGAATAAGCGATGCAACGTGTTGCAGGGGTTGAGACTAGAACTGTGTGCTGGGATGCTAGAGAAGGTCATGTGAGTAGGAGGCTGTTACTTTTACACTGGTGAATGGTCATACATGTTTATATTTTGGGAAATGAAACCATCTTAATGCACGGGCAAGTGCACAGACATCTCAATTTTTTTTTTTTTTTTTTTTTTTTTTAAAAAGGAAAAATTCTAGATTTAGGTTTAGACGTAATGTTTAAATCGGAATACAGGTACAGATAGGAATATTTGAAGCACTTTTAAATATTTTTTTATCACTTCAGCCCTAAATCATACGTGACATGAAATGTAATACTGTGACTCTCACTGGGAATTATGCTCGGTTTCTTTTTTTTTCTTTTTTTTTTCATTTCACGTCATTTTTCACACTAATATTAATCACATCCTCTATAAAAACGGATTAAAGCGGGCTGCGTTCCCTGATCACAGACTGATTAAAATGCACGTGTGAGGCACGTTTACGGCCCTGACCTTGGGAACTGGAGTCTGAAATGACCATGGAAATTACTGAAGCTGTGCTGTTGAATTATTATCAATTAATACATTTAATCTGGCTATACAGGTACACTCGCTCAGTTTTCTTCAAAGTTAAAAAAAAAAAAAATCCAGGCCAAGATTTTGATCGATTTTCTGATCGATTTTCCGACAGCCAGAAAAGGATATGTATGGATGAAACACGGCACTTTTTGTCGCTCTGTTATAAAACACCTGATGTTTGTTTTCTTCGGTATGACCTTGCTGTTTCCTTGCCATTCCAGGCGTGGTTTACGGCTACAAGGGCTTATTGCTGCTGCTTGGCATCTTCCTCGCCTACGAAACCAAATCCATCTCTACAGAGAAGATAAATGACCACCGAGCTGTGGGGATGGCCATCTATAACGTCTCCGTGAGTCTCTCAGCTTGTCTGTGTCTCCATCTGTTTCTATCATTTCGAAAATCCCCCAATTAGGCGCCCAGCTGAGGAAGTCTTTTTGGTTGGTTAAGATGAACGAAAAAGTTTTACACCGATGCGCATCAGATTTTCTTCCTTGAATTTTTACCTCGTACTTGAGCGGTTTCATTTTTTTGTTGTTCAGCCGCACAGTGACCTATGATTCATTCCAGCGTAAAAAGCATCTAACGTAAGGCATGAACCAGTGAGAAACAGGTGCAGATGATGACAGACGATCAGACTAGTATACTGATGATGATGATGATGATGAATATACAGTATATACAGATTTTAAAAAATAAAGGGAACACTTAGTTCTGGTCTGAGATGAATGGCCCTTGTACAGTACAGTATGTGTATACAGTATATGTATGGTTCAAGTCAAAGCAAGACTATAGATGATGTGTCTCTAAGTTATGGTGTCTGTATATATAAAATATATAATATATTTTTTAAAGGAAATGTTATGTATAATTATATATATATATATATATATATATATATATATATATATATATATAAATTCATCACTGTGACTTGTAGCTCGTGACCTTTGCCAGGATCCTTTTTTTCAATTATAAAATATAACAGCCTTTCTGCTTTAACCTTAGCAATTATTTTGAATTTGTGGTTGAACATTTCCCGGAGAATTTATGAAGTCATTTCACCTTTCCCGTATTGCCACTTGGTAACAAGACACATACAGTATTTTCAGCACCTTACTGCTGTGACCTAGTAAAGTGACAAACACCCTGTATGCTTTTCTAAAAGGAAAACGCTTTCCTTCTATTAAAAATAAATAAATAAATAAATAAATAAGACGAATGCTGGGGGCAGCGCTTTTTAAAATCAGCCACGTCTCAGAAGATTACATGTAAAGCGCGCGCCGGTTGCCGAATGAAAAGCGCCTCGAGAGAGCAGGATATGTTCGCCCTCCTTAATACCAATCAAAGGTCTGTAGTTTCGGGGCTAAATGTTAAAGCAATTAAAATTTCACGGCGTGATGAAAGTGCGGAAAAAAAATATATATATATATATATATATATATATCGTTTTCACCGCAGGATCTGCAGGTCGAAAAGATTTTATTTTTCATCAGCGAAGGCGAAGTCTCGTATTAACATTCCCGCAGGCCTTTAGAGCCGTGACGATTTAAGCACATCATCGTTTTCTTTTTCACGTCACGCATGGTCAATAACCTTTCATTTATTGTAAAGGTTATAGGAAAACATTAGAGGAACACATTTTGTGACGTGTCCTACTGATGAATTAATGTTAACCCCCTGAATAGAGTACTTTCCTGTAACACCAGTGTCCTGAAGAATTGTGTTCCTTTTATCTTGCAGACAACGACAAGTAATCAAAGGAACAGCTTTATCTGTTTATAGTTACATTGTTCTGGAATGAGATGAAAGGTAGTTTCTGTTAACACTTGGGTTTCTCACTCTTGAAGTTAATGAGGGAAAGAAAAAAGAAAAAAAGTTTTAAAAAACCCACCCCACAGAATGTCATGTTACCGGATATACAAAGTGCTGACAACAGAGACTCTGACATGCTGCTCAGAGCATAAATGTCTCCTCATACAAAAATAAGTTAACTATATGTATGTATATACATGTATACTAATATTCATCTAGCATATATAATATATGATATTTAAAGTGCATTTAACTGTTGCACTTTAATCTCTGAGTGTTTCTGTGAACGTTGATGTCTTTAATGGATCCACCTGCATTGTGTCAGAAAGTCAGAAGTCACACATGTATAAAAGTGAAGCTTGCATGTAACTCGACGTGATAGTAATAGTATTATTCAATAATTATTTGCATACGGGATTTATTGCTGTAAATCATATCTTGACCGATAATAATAATATAAAAAACATTATTAATATGAATCATAATGAATCATAATCTTCTTTTCCTGAAGTGTGTATAAATGTTTTTGGCTGACGTTCAAAAGAAAAAGGCTTTTGAGTTTAGTCGGAATAATAAATCAACCGTATGCATGTTCTTATAAAGGTCACAGTTATGAGTAAACAACCGACACCAGTGGTCTAACCGTGTAAAAAAAAAAAAAAAAAAAAAATAGATGGAGAGAAATGGTGGGTTGGAACGTTGTTGCCGAAAAACTACCTGCGCAGCGGAAAAACCCGTATGAACCTGATATTTAGCTAGTAATGCATTAACCGGATTTGCGCAACACTGGAAAGCGTTGGTTGTCTTACGTTTTTTTATTTTATTTTTATATATAACGTTTTATAGCTACATCCTGTTTAAATGTTGAAACGTTGGCACGCAGTGTAGTTTAAACACTAATGCGAGACTAAAATAATTAAAAATTGGGTTGCAGGGATACGACTCGTAGCTTGAGATATTAAAAGAAAGTGAATAATACTGTACGGTGTTAATACATGTTATTCATTATTAACTTGTGTGCAGTTTGGTTATTTACAGTATGAGTTGATGGGGATGATTTTAATCTGTCCAATCTGGCAACCTTTATAAATATGTCTTCCAAATACTCTGTAAATACATTTACACTCAAGTGCAAATAATAACAAAAATAATAATAATAATAATAATAATAATAATAATAATAATAATTGGTATATCTGGGACCCTGAAATGTACAGCATGTACAGTAATGCTCTGTCATTTCTACAGGATTAATTTACACATGTAGATATACACACACATATACACTTCACACACACACACACACACACACACACACACACACACACACACACACACACACACACTATTGTGTGTCAGGGTACCAGATATACCAACGCGTGTGTGTGTGTGAGTGTGTGTTAGGTATATATATATATATATATATATATATAATATATAATATAATATATATATGGATAATATATTATTATTAATAATAAATAATAATAAATAATAATAATAATAAATGTTACTTTTGGTTTTTAATATAAACATAAAAAAAAAAAAAAGAATGAAGGTCAACTTTGCCTCTGTGCTTCACTCCGTGTCCTAATTTACAAGTCTTTACAGTGTTTGTTATGAGATTCAGTGGAATAAAATCTAGCAATGAATCCTGCATGATGTTAGATACTCTTTGAAGGTTTAGCTTAGCCTTATGACACATACCGATCTTACATTTTCACAGATATTTTCTGTTTTCGAAGCAGAAGCTATTACTCAACCATAGACACTGACAACCCATGAACAGTTTGGGTTTGTGGGCTTTTCAGAAATCTATAACTTCAAAGCCTGTAGAGTGCTGAGCAGCTAACACCATGCTGAGTCAAAATCACTGCTGTGAGCAGGATGCTACTCTCCGGCTCGATCAATCATTCCAGCTCACGAGTGGCTTTCTGACTGACTCTTCTTCTCTCGTTGCATTCCCGCTGTCGTCTTCTGCCTCGGCCCCGCGGGCCCGTAGGGGTTGAGTCTATCTCAGCTCTTGTTATGAAATAAATGCGGCTCATGCAGATGCAAATAACTGATGTACAGCAAGGATGTCTGCACAAAAAAAAAAGTTGTATACACTCAAATAATACAGTAGAGGCGTTGGTGGCTCAGGGCATACGGGAGGCCTGGGCTCAATTCCCACGCCATGCCCAAAACCTACAGTAACGCTCCCAAGCCCGCAGGGTTGCGTCAGGAGGGGCGAAATCTGTGCCGAGCAGTGTGTGGATTGGATGGTCCGCAGTGGCGACCCCTTAACAGTAAAATAAAATAAAATAAGCATGCATAATATACAAATGTTTCGATAAAAAACACCAGATGCCTGAAATCCGGACTTGTGCACAGCACTGTACTGTAAGTGTCTCTTAATCCATAGTCTGCTAGAAAACTGTAATGGAGGGGATAAGATGTTGTTAGCTCTGTTGCTTGTTTAGTCTCTCACCTTTTTTCCGGCATCATTCAAAGTCATCTTAATGAGAAACCCGAGCCAGCTGCAGTGTACGAGGCGTTGGCTAGGTCCTCTGCATGTTCGGTGCATGATGGTATTAGCATGAAAGTTTAATCACTGGAAGCTGATCTGTTTGAGCAAAGTGTCCAGATAAGGATAAGAAGGTCAGAGAGCTGTGCTGAGTAAAGGACTAACGTGTGCCGCTGCGTCTCTCTCAGCAAGGCACGAATCCCACTGCACAGGAAGTTTAACCTAAAAGATGTATTGCACAATAAATGTCGGATTACGCGTTAATTAGAAAGATTAATACTGAAGAATATTTCCTATGATCAATTATTAACAACCACAGGGACGCTCGCTTTTCCGAGTCATAAATAAGACAAAGAAAAGAAAAAAAAAAAAAGTGTTTCAGGCCATAATGATGATAATGCATATTTATTTGTCTGTGCACGGATAAAGTATCACCCCCGAGTGGCGACAATGACCGGCGCAGTGAAGCGTGATGATTGAGCGATGTTGTCCAGCACCCTGTGTCCTGTCCAAATAACTAATGATCCACACCAAAAAATATCGCCTCCTGTTAATGTCAGGTTATTTTTTTTCCCTGCCACTTTGGATGAAATCGTGTTTGTTTGGAGCGATGGCTGACCATGGGTCAATATTTATTGATTTACTCTGCTCTTTCCCGTCATTTTCCCCTCCCTCTGTGTCTACAATGCTTGTCCTTTCTTTCAGGTTTTATGCATGATTACAGCTCCTGTCACCATGATCCTGTCCTCGAAGCAGGACGCTTCTTTCGCTTTTGCCTCCCTGGCAATCGTCTTCTCCGTCTACATCACCCTAGTTGTGCTGTTCGTCCCTAAGGTAAAGCACTCGATCATTATCACGTCTTGTGTAGTTGCTGTAGAGCAACCTCATGCATCAGTGAGCACCCAGGATGAGGATGAGATACACATCTGTATATATTTTTGTGTGTGTGGTGCTGTAGATGCGAAGGTTAATCACACGTGGTGAGTGGCAGTCCGATCAGCAGGAGACCATGAAGACGGGTTCGTCAACTAATAACAACGACGAAGAGAAATCCCGCCAGCTGGAGCGAGAGAATAAAGAGCTGCAGAAGATCATCCAAGAGGTGAATTAAACTATTGCTTTCACTTTGAATCCAAGACAAAGCTGTGGATGGATGGATGGATGGATTCAGGAGGTGTTCAAGTCAATCTGGGACCTGCGATGAATTTTCTCATTCATTAAATTGTAAAACTGATTGACCTCGAACAATATCGTGATGAGACTCTTAACATCAGTGAAACGTTTTAAACCTTTCATCCCGGCTGAGGTGGCTCGGAGCCCACTGCAGTCGTTCCCATGATCATTTAGCAAATAGAACGCCTGATCCTTGAAAATCAACAGATAACTTGCCGCCAACTTGAGAAAGAGACACGTCTGTCTGTGGGAACTGTACACACAATCATTCACCAACACCATTTACACATTATAGGAACTTAGAGTTATTGCCCCATCCCCCTTATAGTCCTGACCTCGCTATAAGACCGCATATTTCCGCATATTTAGGCCATTAAAGGAGTTCCTGGGAGGCTAGCATTTCAGACGTGAAGCAGGTAGTCCGATCATGGCTCAGATGTTCTGAGAAAACTTTCTACCTTGTAGGTATCCAAGCACTAGTGTGGAACACTGGAATAAGTGCTTGATAGTTTAGCAGGGGATTATATAGAGAAATAAAGGGAGTTTTTACCCTTGTTATTCTGCACGATCAAAATTCCCGGTTTGGCTTGAAGCTTTAGTAGCTCAAAGTAGCTAATTTTTAACAAAATTAGCCTCATAGCTCAAATCCACCTTGAAAGAAGCAAACTTCTGAACCGAACAAATGAAAAAAAAAAAAAAAAGGTGTTTCGAAAAGTTGACTTCGTTTTGTCAATAGTCCCATTGGACCAGGGTGACTTTTTATAGTCTGCAGAAATAAAATTTCAAAGTGTATTTCAAAATGTCATCTTTTAATGATGGCAATATAAACCAGACCGATTAAATATTGCACCAAAGCACAGTCTGTAATTTGTTAAGAGGAAAGATGCAAGGGTGTAACCTCAGGAATAATCTATTAATTCGGATGCCCCAGTTTCCATCCCAACTAGATTATCAAAATCTAGTAAAATACACTGTCAAACATGTAAAAATTCTCAAACTGTCAAGATCCCTTAGATTAAACTTGAAAGAAAATGCATAGCAAGACTTCAAAAGGTAAAGTGGTAGGATGGCAGGTATAAAGATGCAAGTGAGACAAGTGAGACAAGCTGCACATATTGGGACCAAATACTATAAAATAGATGCAAGCAACGATGATCGGGCCCAAGCAGCGGAAAGATAGTGTATGATGTCACACAGGAAGTTATTAACTACTTTTCAGCATAAGTTTAACGCATCATCACGGCTGACCCGTTAGAGATATCAAAAATCCCTTCGCAATTTTGCATCCTCACTGTATTGAGATCGTACAGCCGTGGATTGGTGGCGATCATATAAATCCACTAGAAGGAGTATATCAAATTCCAATGGGCGCTTTTTGCAAAATAACTGACTTGTTGAGTTGAGCCCATGACATGCAATGCGAAAGTTTTTCAGCTCAGTGAGCTCTAAATGTGTACCAGGTTTGTTGTTACAGTACCAGAACTATCAGACATCAGCACTATCATAGCGATGAAGATGATGTAATAGCCATGATGTCATTCTGCTATCTGATTTCATAGTGCGTGGCCCCTAATAAGGGCTGAGATCCAAACATGTTGGCCATGTCATGATGCACAATGGTGGAGTAGGCAGGGTTGTGGCCTTATAGTGCCATGATCCTTTTTTCATTCATGAACTGAATTCACTGAGTCTTTAAAGCTTTCCCTGTGGCTACTTGGTTTACATCCAAGTTTTCTGGTTTCTTTGTCTCAAATGCATATTTTTAGGTGCATTGTGTATACTACATTGCCTGTAGATGTGACTGTGTGTGTGTGCATGTTGCCCTGAAATTGACCAACACACCATCCTATATTATGCCCAGTGCTTCCAGGATACACCATAGGCCCAAATCAGGATAAATCGGTTACTGCTGATGAATGAATCAATATTCGTGTTAATCATTTCTTTCTATTGTTTGCTTTCTCTAACAGAAGGAAGAGCGTGTGTCCGAACTGAGGAACCAGCTCTCAGAACGACAGGCCTTGCGCTCCCGAAGACATACGTCATCCACCAATCTGAATCACAGCACCCCACCTCTTCCGATCTCTCACACCGACTCCAAGTCTCTTCTCCCTCCGCCCGGCTACCCTCTTCCCACCTCGGACAATCACTCTATCCCTCCGACCTTCTCCAACTCCACCAGCGTTTACCAGCCAGATGGCAAAATCAGCCGCAACAACTGCCACCCCAGCCGCCTCCAGCTCCTCTACAAGTGAGGCAACAAAGATCAAGGACCGAGGCGGGAAGAAAATCTGAACTTAAAAGACGGAAGGGGCACAACTCTTTTCATCATCTAGATGTTTTCTTGTCTTATCCTCTGGTGTTCGTTCGCTCATTTTGTAACAAGTAGGTGAAGGAACATGCAGCTGGACATCATCATCGTGTCATATCAAAGTCACAGCTGCAAACATGCGGCCGTACGGGAATATTCCTTCTCTGAGAAAGGCTATCTCTGGGAGACTTCCAGAAGATGTCTAGGCTTCCTCAGAAAAGTTCCAGAGAGCAGATCATGAATCTCAAATATGAGTGGTTTTTGAATTACCGTCTTCATGAGCTATATCTCTATATATATATCTCGGCATCTTTCAACGAACCAGCAAGTGCTGGAAAGGGTTTTCCTTTCACATAGGAGATTTAAGAGATAGGTATGAATTGGTGTGGAATCTTTCCCAATAATAATAATTATACTATCATACCATCTTAAACCACAAGTTTTTTTGTTTCCCCACAGAACGTGCTAGAAGGGAAATCCGTCGATTTTGCTACGGTGTGTTTTTTTTCCAGTGATGTTATTGCTAATCCCCTGAGGCGTGCAGCTTGTTGTGTTGCATAATTAACCCGGGAAAAGCATTTACCAGCTCTTGGTTGCATTGTTTAGCACATTAATGGGGTTTCTAATGGTTTTTGAGTTGAGGAGGAGACGGAAGAGGCATTCTAAGCTAACCTTTGGGCGGATCAGTCGCTTACAATGTTGTTACAATCAAACATTTTAAAGGTTTTGGAGTGTTGGTGGAGAGCGGTTGATGATTTTACAGTGGGTGAGCAAGGTGGTGGTGGTAGGATCGTTGAAGCACAATGTGACAACAAGAATATATTTTACACGCAAGCATGTTTTGATGGTTTTAATCTGAAGAGTTGCTCAGAAATGACGCGCATTGGTTTTGGCTGCAGTCGCTCGGCCTCCCACAGTTTGGTGCAGTAAATGTTCCCGGAGATTGCAGATGTTGCACCGTTGCGTGTTTAAAAGCCTATTGTGGCAGATTGCAAGTGTGTGATTTGATTGATTTTGTTTTTTGTTTTTTTAGCTTATCTTTTATCCTGCCCACAGATGAAAGCTTTAGATTTAATCTATACGCTGCTATAATCCAGTTAGCATCTGGAAATCTGCATAGAAGCATATTGTTCGTGTCAAGCAGTCTAGCAGTGTGAAGGTTATGAAGGTATTATACAGTAAATACAGTATATAAACCCTACACAACAGCCCTTACAGTACAGCGAAGAGAGGGAATTGCTGTAAAATGATTCATAAAACAACACCCCCCCCCCCCACATTTCTTTCTGTCATTTCTTACAGTTTCCTCTCAGCACAAATCCCAATCTTGTGGTTTCATACAGACTTCTGATGAAAAAAACCCAGGTTGAGGTACTTTTTTTGAGCAAGCTCCTACCTGTTCTGTTCTGTTGTTTGTCTCTTTCTAAGTATATGTGGGGGCGGGGTATAATTTTTAGTGTCTGAAACACCAGCCTGGATTCATGGCCTGGGTAAGTTTTAGCTTTTAGTTGACTCATGGCCCTCTGATTCGCCTCGGACTGCACAGAATAGGTCCCTGAAAGGATTCTGTGCATGACACAATACAGTGTTATTCATCTGTTTACATGAACATGTTTATGACAAAGGGAAATGACCAGGAAATGTGATTTAATAATTTATTATCTCACACTTATTCATAGACTGCAGCATTTCTGGCATCTTTCAATCGATCAACAGGAAGCTCCAGCTATAATCATTCAGACGTTATGCACATACAAAGTGTGTACATGTTAACTGTATTCTCTCGCACATACAATATAAAGTGTGTACAGTAAATCGTATTCCCATGTGGTATTGAAAGTATATTTATATTCACCATTATAGAGTTCAGATGTTCAGGTTCTGTCAGATGCAACAGAATTGGTGTCTATGGATAAATAAAGAGAATCGTTTTTTTCTACTATGGCGTGTGAGTACTTTTATATTCTTCGCTAAAGAGAAGCGCGAAGTAGCAAGTTTATGTTTATGTCCTCAGGACTCTAGAGAAATTAATTGCTATTTTTTATTATTTAAAAAATGTGCTTTGATTTTGTATTTTATATACATTATTTAAGGCAGTTTTTTTTTCTTCACTTTTTAAATATTTTTCATAATGTTGTGAAATTTGTGCTTTGAACTTTGGATTAATAAATGAATGAATGAATGAATGAATGAATGAAGTGGGTATGTAAAGTAAGCAAATAAATAAGCTAAGTAAGTAAAAATAAAAACAAAATGAGCAAAAGTAAGTAATTTCAATGTAGAAGAGTATGTTAAACTAACAAAGTTATTAAGTAAAAGTAAAGGAAATAAGTAATGCAAGTATATTATGTAAAGTAAGAAAATAAATTAAGGAAGATGAGTAAATTATGTAACTAACAGTAATTAAAATTTGAAATAATGTAAGTAAAAGTACATTTGTAAAGTAAGAAGGTTATTAAGGAAGCAAAGTTGCAGTAAATGAAGTACATACATAATGTAAGTAATTTATGTTAGATAGATAGATAGATAGATAGATAGATAGATAGATAGAGTCAGATTGTTAAGTAAGGAAAAGTAAAGTTGTTAGTAGATAAGTAAAATAAGTAGTTGTAAATAAAATTCAAAAGATACATAAAGTAAATTGTTAGAGAAAGTAAATAATTTTTAAAAGTAAGTTTTTAAATGTTGAGTTTAAAGTTAGTAAAAGTGAGTATGTAAAGATTAGAAAGTAAGTTAAGTAAAGAAAGTGAAGTAAATAAGTTATATTAAGTGTATGAAAGTAGAAAATTATTCTTAAGTAAGTAAAAAGTAGTAAGACATGAAATTCACTAGGCTAAATGAAATAAGTAAAATATTTAAGCAAAAGAAACTACATTTGTGAAATAAGTAAATGTAGGTAAGTACATAAGTAAAGTGAAAAAAAATTAAAACTTATGAAAGTAAAGTAAAAAAAAAAAAAAAGTATTATAGTAAGTAACCGAAATGAGTAGGTCTAAGTAAAAATGAGGAAATTACAAGTACCTAAGTACATTAATAAGAAAAATGTAAGGAAATAAATAATGAAAGTAAGCTTGTAAAAAAATAAAAAGTAAGTTAAAGCGAGTATGTAAAGGTAAAAAAGTAAGCTAGATAAATAAGTTAAATTAAGTAAGTAGGTAAAAGTATAACATAAGTTCCTAAGGAAATAATTACAGTGAGTATATGAAGGTAAAAGCTGTTATTAGAAAAGTCAGTAATAACTTTACTTTGTGCCCGTCATAGTACTAAGAATTGAAATTGAGATTGTCGCTATATAGTATATACAGTTTAGGCTAAATATACAGTATATATTTTAAACGGCATTTAAAAAACTTGAATGGTACTCTTTTTACAGAACATTTTAAGTGACAGCTCATGCTCAGATACCCCGCATTGCTTGCTATTTAAAGTGCACATTTATTATAATTCTTAAAATAATTGACATCAATCATTTCTGAAAGGCCACATGGGTCCAATGGAAATGTCACGCCTCCAAGTGCACACAGGAAATGGCATAGAGAGGCCATTTCAGCACTCTGCTTTCGAAAGCCCACAGGGTCTCATTACCCCAATCCTATTCGACTGACAGTTCTACCTCAAATCTGTCTTTCCTCTTCGATCTTTCCTCCCACTTACTATAAATCTGGCCTGTTAAAAGAACATCCTCGCTTTTTTTCAAGGGTGTAACTTTCCAGGCCACCTGACCCCAGATTGCGGTGGTGGTGGACGTGACCTACGGAGGAGGACCCGCTGATGGAGTCAGCATAAGCTGAAAGCATGGAGTTCCCCCCCTTTTATAGAAAAATCACACCTCCTGATGTAAGGAGATGTAAGGGCTGCTTGCTAAAAAAAATATGCAAAGGTCGATTCAGAGCACTTTTACTTTAGCATTAGTTAATGTTTGGGGAATTATGACCTAAATAAAGTGAACGCTTAAAAGCGCGACTAATTATAGCTCTTTTTTTTTTTTTACCCCTGACCACTTCCTCGTTTTGCATCATCTTCTGCCATCATGGTATATCTGGGGCAACTTGTATTCCGGAATACACTGCGGTTAATAAAATAAACCACAGACATGATGACAAAGCTGAGTAATAATCTGAGTAATGTAGCTTTCTTAATTAAAATATACCAAACTATAAAAAATTTTCAGTAACACTTTTAAGTTTTTTGGAAATGTAATCATGATGTTCCAGCTTTGCACATTTTCTCATTTTTTTACTTTTTTCTTTTTTTTTTTTTTACATAAATAACAAAAGTGTACCTTAAGATCGTTCAGGACAAACTAAAGAACCTTCAAAGCTTTTGATGTATCATTACAAAAATATGCTACGTTGCATTCTCATTTTTGTTTCGTTGTTTGTTTGTTTTCATTTTTTGCTTGATTGATTCCATTGGATTATAAACAAAGGATAATTGATTAGTAGTATCATTTACAAACATCAGTTTAATTGGTTAAGAAAGTCTTTAATCATGAGTGCTTCAAAATAATTTCTTTCTTCTTTTTGTTTGCATGATGGAATTCTTTAGTTTTTTTTTTTTTGTTTTTTTTTTTGGAATAAGAAAAATAGTTTCAAGTAATACAATGCCATAAATGAGTAAGTAATCATTAAAAGTAACAGCTGCAGAAATCTTGTGTGAAGAAAAGTATCAGATTTTCCAACCATAAGTAAAGTAAGTAAGATGGCACAAAATACTTTTTTTTAAATTTGTTTTATTGTTTTTTTGCTAAACATTCAAAAAACATAACAATAACAGTGTCAATAAAAAAATAAATAAATAAATAAATAAATACATAAATAAACATGTTAATGAATAAATTACGCTCTATAAAAATTAAATTAATATACACCATATTTTAAACAGATTTTACTCAATGTAGGAAAATTCTACTAACTAGGAATGTGTGTACACTTCTGTTTTAACATAAACCAGACGTGTGCATGTTTTTTCTTCTCGTTCCATATTAGAAACTGATACAGCGTTCCAAAAACTTATGACAGATAGATTTAGATGTTCATAAAGAGAACGCGCCGAAGAACGTTTTCCCGCCCTCGCTTCTCACATGGGATAACGACTTATGGTCCATGTTTGTGCGCAGGCGGTCTCCGGCTTCCAGGTTGAAAGCAGCTCCGATGTAGATAGCGCCGAACCAATTTGGAGTGCCATCATTACGTGTTTTCTTGCAGGCAGATTTTACGCTGTTTAGCAGTGGCTTGTATGAGTTATAGGCATCAGACCAGCGCTCCACTTTGTGGGTCAAGTACATGACCTCGCCCTCGTCTCCCTCATCTTCAGCCTTGCAGCTCAGACTGTACGACGCCTGGCTGTAGACGAAGTAGAGGCCTTTACGGAAAATCTTGATCTCGTTGCCCTCCAGTTTTAAGCCTGAAGAGAAAGACTGATCTGCGTCGTCGAGCCACTCCACAGACTTGGTAGAAACTAGCGGGTTGTAGTGACCTTCAGGGAGAGAAAAAGCGAAATTAGACAACGTTCCTTGTTGCTTTAATACTTATTTCTCACTTATTTATTACAAGAATGATAAATAAATCAGCTCTTGTGTAATAACCGTCAATGCCATGTTGATTTTTTCTTTTTAATCTTAGTCTAGAACTTGAAATTGAATTCCTTAATCAATGCTGTATCTTATCTGTTTCTGTTTAATCATGAAGCCGGGGTTACCTGAGAGATGAATCGCAGCCTTTGCCGTCTCAGAGATCTGTCTCAGCGTGTGCTTGATTTCTGATGGTGAGAAAAGAAACAGTGACATTAGTGTGTTGTCCTTTACAGTACGTCTGAGAGAAAACAATGACTAATGAATAGCCTCGAACAAAAGTTGAACTGAACTCACCTTGTGCTTCATCTGGTTCGTTTTGCGTCTGGTTGACAAACAAGATAAAAAAAAAAAGAGGAAACGTTATTACAGAACTAAATGTTAACACAAAAGTAAAGCAGTGTCACATCTCCGTTCAGGATCCTCACCTTGTTCAGCGTAAAGCAGACGGCGGCGGTTGCGCAGAGGGCCACGGCGAGCAGGACTCCACACGTTCTCCAAACCCGTGAAGCAGAAGTGGCCTTCTCACGTACGATCATCACCCGGGGTCCGTCCACATCCAACACCACCTGACTATCGCTGGCCATCTCTGAGAGTTTAGTAGTTAGTCCTTTAGGAGAAATGTAGTCTTATGATGACGAAAGGTCAATGCAGAGCTCGGTTTGATCTTGCCGTCTGTCCTTTCGTGACCGATAATGGTGCTCAACTGTGCTCGGCTGCTTTTAAAGTGAGCAGAAGTAGTAGGAAGACCTGGGGAAACTCCACTGATGTCAGACGGTTCTGTACACCGCATTCGCTGTGAAAGGAGACAGAGAGGGGGAGAAACCATGAAGTTTTTTTTCATTTGTAAAAGCCCACAGAGACACACACACACACAAACACACACATATACACCCACATATACACCCACACTGCTCACCACAAGCACATATACACACACACTGAAAACACCAGTGTACTTATATCTTATGTACTTAAACTCTCAGAGATGGCCAGCTTTGTGGCTGCTGCCAACAAATATCTAAGCACACATGTATAATTCCATGCGTCTTTTTTTTTTTAATAGACAACAACAAAAAAAGCCATTGTGTTTTCTGCTGTTATTTTTTAAATATTTTTTTTCCCCTTTCCTTCCTCGTTTCTTTTTCAGTTTCCTTTCCTCCTTTTCTTCTCCTCTCTCTCCTCACCTCAAAGTAAGGTAAAAACAGATCACCTATGCTTATAAATTTTAAATTTTTTTACCCCGAGAGTAAAAAAGCTCAAAAAGTCTTCTGTAGAACACACAGTAGAGGACACGAGGACTTCACTAAATGAACTTTGGTGAGCTCTTAGTGATGTGTCCAAAATTTGAATTCAGATATCAGAGTTGATGTCATTTCGCCCTCTGTTGAAATTGATGCCAGTTTTGTTTAAATTGCCAGAAATTGTTTAAAAATTTGGATAATGTAGAGTGATTTGGTGAAATAAGAGTAAATATGGAACCTTTAAGTACTCTTTAGTGTCTCGCCATAGAGAAACCATCAAAGCTTCTACAGTACATAGAACATTAAATCAGATTGGACTAACTAATCGTACTAACTAGTATGGTATAGTATGTTACCATGGCTATAACACACACACACACACACACACATACCTGTCAACAAACTCAATTTCCTGTGTTGCATTCTGGTCTGTTTTATTTTTAAAAGCTGTGGTTTGAATTCCTTACACACCGTGACAGTGTTCAATGACTGGGGCACATTATGGAAGCTAGCTCGCTAATTAGCTTCATTTTAAGTTAACTATTAGAATGATTGAATGTCGAAAGAATCTGACTGGAGCTAATATGAAGTTTAAAAAAAGAAAAGAAAAAAAGGTGTTGTGTACAAATCTTACATAACTGTTGATTTCTATATTTTCATACAATACTGTCGTGTTAATAGGCTACTACACAGTCCTCATTGTACAGCTTGAACAGTAGCTAGCTAAAGTTACTGCAACTAGCAAGACAGCTTGAACAGTAGTTAGCTAAAATTACTGCAACTAGCAATATAGCTTGAACAGTAGCTAGCTAGAGTTAGTGCAACTAGCAAGACAGCTTGAACAGTAGTTAGCTAAAGTTATTGCAACTAGCAAGATAGCTTAAACAGTAGTTACCTAAAATTACTGCAACTAGCAATATAGCTTAAACAGTAGCTAGCTAGAGTTAGTGCAACTAGCATTATAGCTTGAACTAGCAAGATTAGCTAAAATTACTGCAACTAGCAATATAGCTTAAACAGTAGCTAGCTAGAGTTAGTGCAACTAGCATTATAGCTTGAATATTAGCTAGCTAAAGTTACTGCAACTAACAATATAGCTTAAACAGTAGTTACCTAAAATTACTGCAACTAGCAATATAGCTTAGAGTTAGTGCAACTAGCAAGACAGCTTGAACAGTAGTTAGCTAAAGTTATTGCAACTAGCAAGATAGCTTAAACAGTAGTTACCTAAAATTACTGCAACTAGCAATATAGCTTAAACAGTAGCTAGCTAGAGTTAGCGCAACTAGCAAGACAGCTTGAACATTAGTTAGCTAAAGTTACTGCAACTAGCAATATAGCTTGAATATTAGCTAGCTAAAGTTACAGCAACTAGCAAGACAGCTTGAACAATAGTTAGCTAAAGTTACTGCAACTAGCAAGATAGCTTAAACAGTAACTAGTTAAAGTTATATACTGGTCTTCCATCAATTATTTTGTTTCAGCAGCTAAACCAGTACCAGACCAGCAAGACCAATGCTGGTGGTAAGGTTTCATCAGCAGAGATAATGCTGGTCTTCCATCATCAGTTATGCTGGTTCACCCAGCTAAACCAGCATCAGACCAGCGTATAAATCATGCTGGTCTATGCTGGATTTTTCAGCAGTGACTGCAACTAGCAAGAAGATTGCAAGATCAACACTGTGCATAGACTAAATGCTAACTGATGTTGTTGTTTTTTTGTTTTTTTTGTATAATATGTCCAGTCATCCATCCATCTAGGAATCTTTGTATTCCCCAAATAACTACCATCCTGTGATAGGAAACTCACCAAGCACGGGGAGAACATGCAAGCATGCAGACCCCACGCACACAGACCTCAAGTCGAGAATCAAACCCGGACCCTGGTGGTATATAATATGTTTTTTCATAAACCTAAACATTTATGGTCTGTCACACGTTTGTAGCGTCTTATTATAATCATGTAATAACTGGTAATACGTAAAAAGTTGCAGAAGGAATAGTATGCACGCTTCAGAACTTTTTATATAGGGTGGAAAAAGCTAAAAAGTAAGCTTAAATTCTGAGCAGATTCCTGTTCACTGCTTATTTCTCTTTACGTTTTTAATCTCAACATCGTCCACCATGAGACTTCCGTTCTCTCAAAATCTATATACAGGGTTCTTGAAAAGTAAGCCCAGAGGCTATGCTTGGCTGCAGCCTCTTAAACCTTTTACTCTGTTTCCTTCCTTTAGCTAAAAATAGAGGCCCTGGTGCAAGAGCCATGGGCTGGCCTGCACTAATACGCTGTGCAATATCTCTCGGTTTCAAACACACGTGGGATAAAACAAGAGAAATCCTCAGTTGTTTTGATTTGTACAGTGCCATGGCATTTTCCCTTGACATTTAACATCAAAGGGTTAAATGAAGGGAGAATCTCAGCAGTTTCTGTGTGGGGTATTATGAGATTGGTATTTCGTAAGGTTGTATTTGACATTTTGATTATTGTATTATGATATTTGATTATTACTTCACCACTGGAGGACACTTTAACCTCCTACGGTGTTATTCTCGCTATGAATAAACCTGCTTGTACAGTGAATAGTATTAGAACATATGCACATCTTCCCAAATATTAATATTCCCAAAAATATGCTTTTTACGTTATCTAGCTGCTTATCTAAACTGAACTTTTCAGAATAACAATGAACTAAAGGTCAGTGGTTAATAGTGTGATTGCCCAGGGGTCAGAGTCAGGGTCTCAATGCGTCTATCATGTTGTCGTTAATATCCTTTCACCCACATCACCAGGTTCAATGATATCAAACCAAGTTATTACTATCTTATCTTGTGCTTCTCATGCACGTACTATGTTGTCATTGCGTATAAATACCACAACAAGCTCAGGGTTTTTTTTTTTTTTTTTTTTTTTGTGACAGCGTGAGGAATTGGACCCAGTATTTGAACCAAATTTTCTAAACATTACATAGACATACTAGCTTATAACCAGATGCATGTGTGCCATTAATGTTACTGTGCCATAAGTTGAACTTAATGAGGTCTCCTATAACATGGCATGAACCTACCATGGTCATAACCCAAGCCTGAAGATGGTGTTGTGGGAACTCAATTGAACATCCCATTGACAACCCAACAAACACTTTGTCAGATCGCCATCCAATCCGCCATCCAATCCACGAGCATGGCACAAATTCCCGTTTGTGCCAGGCTCGTAGTATGTTAATGTCAGGAATCCTGAAATTGTATGATGTTCTATAGTTATAAATAGGTTGCGACACGTTTGGTTCCATCCAAAACCCAACATCAGGAAAGCTTTGTTTTTGGCGGTTTTAATTCATTTGATAAATCACTTTGGGGATAACGTTGAATACGGCATAAACCACATGTTCAAGCTGGTGGTGGTGGTTTAATGGTGTGGGGGTGATTTTCCTGGTACTTTTTAGGCCCACCATGTCCAACAATTTATCTCTATATTTTCAACACCAAACCTCACACTTTCTCTAAACACTCATTTCCATATCAGGTTTAACAATAAACATCCATCACTAAACATATTTATAGAAATCAGGCGGTGGTTGCGAGCAATCCAGACGTAACCGTGGCAGTGAAAAAACTCCCTGAGATGACATAAGAGAGAAACCCTGAGTTGTGTAAAATGTTACTTTTAGTCCTTTGAGCTTGGATTTCAAAAGTGTGGTGTTCCAGATCTCAAAAAGAAGCTCTTCCTGTGTCACAGTTTGGCACAATACAATTGACACAGCAGATTTGAGATGATGATGGATGGATGGATGGATGGATGGACGTTGATGAACTCACTAAACTCACTTTCTTCTTTGAAATGAGTGCCTCCCTAATGACTAAGTGTAAAACCTCTAATCCCTTTATAGTAGTTTGGAAAAGATACGTATCACCATAGGCCCACACATTACACACCAAGAGCTACAGAGCATAACGTCCTACATACCATGACATTCTCACTAACTGAGGTGTTTTCTTTCAATCTTTGCATATGTAGTACCACAGGAAATGAAATTGTTGCTCATCAAATATCACATTTATATGAAATGCATGTGCTCACTATGTCACTATTTTTAACATATTGCAACATTTAAAAAAAAAAAAAAAAGGTTTTTTTTTTCCCTCAGGATGACATAAGATGGTGTGACACATGTCAAAATCAGAATCAGTGACAGCTCTATGTGTGATTTATACATAAAGTAATTACGATGTCTGAATTTCTTCATTAGAGTCTTCAATCACATGTTTTCAATCACTATGGTAGTAAATGATTCATCCTTATTTGGCTCGGCATTCTCACCCTTTCTAACAAATCCTTATCTACCGCATCTCTGCAGGTTATTGCCACAGACATTAATCTTGTCATTTTTCCCCCCATGCTGAGAAAAGAACAGAGACCTCGTTTATTTAAAAAACTCACATATATCACTTGCATTACAGTCACTTCAAGAACATGTTCTAATGAATTTTTCAGCACTCTGGTTCCTCAGATGTTCTAGTATTCACATGCAATCAGGTGGCAATGTTAATTAGCTTATTTAAACTGATAATAATAGTAGGACAAACATCTTTTGTTGGTGACACCGTGGCTTAGTGTCGCCTTGCACCACCAGGTTCTGAGTTCAATTCTCGTTTCGGCTCTGTGTGCATGGGGTGTCCTTGGTGGGTTTCCTCCCACAGTACAGAGACATGCAGATAAGGCTAACTGGCGTTCCCAAATTGCCCATTGTGTGTCTATGTCCTGCGATGGATGGGCACCCCGTCCTAGGTCTCCACTGATAGGCTCCAGGCTCCCCTGTATACTGGATAAAGTGAGTGATTTAACAAGTTAACACAGTTCTCAGAGCTCCCCTAAAGTATGTATTGATAGTCCAGCTGAAATAATCATCAAATGTGTGTTTATTAGTTTTCTTTTTTGGTATTTTTAACCTCTTCTTCAAAGGTGCCGTTTCAGTGTCTATGTAAATGGGCCACTGCTGAGCCACGCCCCCACCAGAGGACAGCAGAGCTGAGCAACAGGCTGGGGGAGGAGAGCTCGTTATATGAGGTCATAATAGGGGGAAATGCTAATCGGGTTGTTTAAGCAAAACAAAACAAAAAAAAAAATAAAAAATAAATACGCTTTTTTTTTTTTGTATAGCACATGCATGTTGGAAATTCATCAGAATGTCTAAAAACTGAACTGTTAAGTACAGTGGAACTGATTTAGGCGGGTTTCGTTTCTTTTTGTTTTTTTTAATGAAAAATCAAACATGTTGCTATTCTTGGGGCGGCACGGTGGCTTAGTGGTTAGCGCTGTCGCCTTGCACCACCAGGGTCAGGGTTTGATTCCCACCTCGGTGCCTGTGTGCATGGAGTTTATATCGTTTGCATGTTCCCCTTGTGCTTGGTGGGTTTCCTAAAACATACAGATTGGCCTTTCCAGATTGCATATAGTGTGTGTGTGTGTGTGTGTGTATATGTGTGTGTGTGCGCCCTGCAATGAATGTGTACCCCGGGTCGTGCAATACCTCTCCTGGCATAGACTCCAAGCCCCCTGAGACCCTGTGTGCACGATAAAGCGGTATAGACGATGAGAAAAATGATATTCTTGATCGTACTAATCATTTAAGTAATCATAACAGGTGCAGTAGATAGAAATGAATATGGAAAAGCATCGAAATGTTACCACTTATGTGCTTTGTTTGCTTTAAACTTAATTAAAGGAAGCACAGATGGAGAGAGATTTATCACTTATACACACATCATGCAAAAATAACACGTTATCGTTTTGTAGTTGGGTTCATGATGAGTCGCTGGCAATTAAAGAGACAAAAAGACAACAAAACAACATTTTAAAAAGTTCACGGGTTACTTCAAAAGGGAAAGTCAGCGCAGATGACGCTGTGTCGGGTGTTAGGAGGCCGTGAGCTCACCAGTTCCACAGAATTTCACAGAATCCTTCTTGTCTTTTTTTTTTTTTTTGCTGCTGCTAACAAACCAAATATGGAACTGAGTAATTTTTTATAAAGAAACCCTCCTACTGTACAGTTTCTATTTAAACTCGGATCAGGTTTCGTGAAATTAGTCTCAAAGCAGATTACAGACATTGTTATTGTTCTTTAAAGCAGATTCAAGTGTATGAAATGACGGTGCGTTCTAAAGTGTGAGCACGGGGTGCGGGCGGAAACTGAACTAAACTGGTGTGAAAAACGAGGTAAACTTCCAGAGAACACAGAAATATGGGGCATTTCTGAATAGTACAGTCGAGTTCTACTTATAAATGTTGGTGGTGGGTGAGACGTAGTAAAGATTAAAGGCATGATAAGGGAGAGTCCCACTTTATTTTTTCACATTTCAGTTCCATATCTCTATAGGGCATATAAGGTGACTGCTGTATTATTATTATTATTATTATTATTATTATTATTATTATTATTATTATTTAGAGGAATGAACGTCATTTTCTAGAATAGCAGCTTGGATAATACAGGGTGGGCCATTTATATGGATACACCTTAATAAAATGGGAATGGTTGGTGATATTAACGTCCTGTTTGTGGCACATTAGTATATGTGAGGGGGCAAACTTTTCAAGATGGGTGGTGACCATGGTGGCCCTATTGAAGTCGGCCATCTTGGATCCAACTTTTGTTTTTTCAATAGGAAGAGGGTCATGTGACACATCAAACTTTCACAAGAAAAACAATGGTGTGCTTGGTTTTAACGTAACTTTATTCTTTCATGAGTTATTCACAAGTTTCTGACCACTTATAAAATGTGTAAAAAAGGTCTCCCGATCTGACCCCCTTAGACTTTTATCTTTGGGGTCATCTGAAGGCAATTGTCTATGGTGTGAAGATACGAGATGTGCAGCACCTGAAACTACGGATACTGGAAGCCTGTGCTGGCATTTCTCCTGCGGTGTTTCTATCAGTGTGTGAAGAGTGGGAGAAGAGGGTTGCATTGACAATCCATCACAATGGGCAGCACATTGAACACATTTTATAAGTGGTCAGAAACTTGTAAATAACTCATGAAAGAATAAAGTTACGTTAAAACCAAGCACACCATTGTTTTTCTTGTGAAATTCCCAATAAGTTTGATGTGTCACATGACCCTCTTCCTATTGAAAAAACAAAAGTTGGATCCAAGATGGCCGACTTCCAAATGGCCGCCATGGTCACCACCCATCTTGAAAAGTTTGTCCCCTCACATATACTAATGTACCAAACAGGACGTTAATATCACCAACCATTCCCATTTTATTAAGGTGTATCCATATAAATGGCCCACCCTGTAGTTTCAGCTGGAATATACAGGAGTGTGTAATGCACAGGGTCATTGTAGGTTATTGTTTCTATATTTATTCAGTAGTTCTGGACATCATAATATAACTGTATAATAATAATAATAATAATAATAATAATAATAATAATTAACATACTGGAGAAAATATGAAATTTTCAGTAGGTTTCAAGCAGAAAGTCTGAGGAAGGAACAAGCTGCTATCATATAAGTGATAACAGGAACTAACTTGACCTGTGCATATTTCTCAATATTAAATTAAACCTCATGACACAGAGCAGTTGAACTCTTGAATCTGATTCATCAGATTTTTGTCATGAATAATATTTTTATAGTAACCAACTCTTTATATACACACACACTATTGTTTCTATAGTAACATCTCATAGAGAGGAACTTTTATGTCCACACTTTGTAACAGACATAATGCTAAGCAGAATAACCGCCTCCAGTTAACATCCACTTGTTTATTTCTTTATTACTGCATGTGTGGCCTTTATTTGGCAGCATGGTGGCTAAGTGATTCGCTCTGTCTAGCACTGTCGCCTAGCGCCTCCAGGGGCCGGGTACAAATCCTGCCTTGGGAACTGTGTGCATGTTCTGAGTGTGCATGTTCTCCTCATGCTTGAGGGGTTTCCTCCAGGTACTCTAACTGGTGGTTGTAAAAATGGGAATTAATTCAATGGGTCTCCATCGGCCTCCACTGTCCCTCATTGGGCTACAAAGGTTCCTGGATGGATGGATGGATGGATGGACGGATGGATGGCCCATCATTTAAAACACTGTGTAGTGCAGTTCTAGGAAAGGAATCCAGTGTGGGTGGTACTGCTAATGTCAAAGCTCTTTAAACTTCCTCTTCATTCAAGGAAAAAAATATTACCCTATAGAAATTAAGAGCAGAAATTCCACCTGAGTCAAATTTGCATGTTGACCAAAAAATCTACAGCATATGGTATAAATGATCAATTATAGTATGTTTATGTTAAACTCATAAAATAGAGTTTACAAGCATTATTTTTTCTTGGAGTAAATTTGACATAATATCAATATGGCAAATCTTAAACAGCATTAATATCAATATACAGTATTAATGGCACATCATATAACACTTCTCTAGTAAATTTCAATATGTTGTGAACGATCGTATCATGAGCCGGGTTAATTATTTGTCATGAACAAGCAAGGAAAAAAAATATATAATCTTTTTAAAAAATAATTGTATTAAATTATATATATATATATATATATATTATATATAATATATATATATATAATATATAATATATATATATATATAATATATATAATTTATAATATATATATATATATATATATATATATATATATTTTTCGAAACGTAGCATGAGTTAATGGTATATCCATTGGTATGTTGCGACACATCTCACTCCACTTTTTCTTTATGCGTCATTCCGAGAGTGTTTGATGAGCAATCTTCTCCGTTCCCAGGTTCCGGAAACAATACATAAATTCGATCAATTTCTAAAAGGAATAAAGTAATGAAAATATGTCGTGGTGATTAAAATGATCCTAATCCTAATACCTTGACACATGGCGATCCCCTTTTTTTAAATTAATAAAATGGCTCAGGAATGGCTCTGTTTTTCTGCGGATGTGTTAAGTTTGTGTGGTTTCAATATGTGTGTATGTATGTGCTCTGAACACTCACAGCCACTTATATACTCTCTCTCTCTCTCTCTCTCTCTCTATATATATATATATATATATATATATATATATATATTATTTAATCATGTATATATATTAATAATGTTTATATTATACTCTCTGTGGCTTATATGTATATTGCTTTAGATCACTGCTCTACCAGTTCCCTAGCTGTAAAGACAATTCACAAACCGAACAAGAAGTGAAACCGGGACACAAAGACGATTAATAGGAAGCATGCTGACAGGTCAGAGATAGCGTGTGTATTAGATATGATGGATTCAAGCCTAATCCATGTGACCTGTAACTTCTCTGTGGTGGATGTCATCATGGGAGAAGTCGCTCAGCATGACACTCCATGTGTCTGTGTCTGTGTGTGTGTGTGTGTGTGTGTGTGTGCGAGTGAATAATGGATACTGTGGGTGAAGTGTGGGAGGGATCGACTGATCATTTCATCATCCCAGTAATGATTAACTCGACTTCCTGCAGCCGTGCACTGACATGCTGCAGTTGCGTAACCACATAGGCATCACAGTCATTGTGCCATAGCATAAGGAAACATGAAGGGAAAGAAACAAACGGAAACTTGTATTTTAGGCAAAAAGAAAATGTGTCTTGCATAAGTAAAATTAAGTAAAATGTTCGGTGTGGTTTCATAATATCAGCATGACGAGTGAAATTTGTAGCCGGGGATTACTTTAATATATTTTATGTGCAGTCAGAGCTACGAGGGTTCATGCGGTATCTTTTCAGTCACATTAGAAAGTTTTCATTACAGTATTATACTGAGAGGTGGAAAATATTTTATTTGTGAAAAAAAGTTCATTTCTAAACACCTGAACTGTATTTCGATATTTCAAAACGTTAACAAAATTATCCTGGGAGTTGGAATTTTCCAGATGTTCAGGTCCTTCCTTACTTGAAAAAAAAAAAAAAAACTAATGACACCAAAACTTCCAGCATATCTTAAAAAGAGAATAAAATTTTACTCATCGGAAGAATGAAGTAATGTGAAGTATTGACCTGATTCATCATGGATCTCCACGCCCTTATCGGGTTTTTTTTTTTGTTGTTGTCTTTAACAGATGTTTGTTTGAAAACATCTGCAATATTTTCACTTCAATCTGTTAAAAATAAGTTACACATACAAGTTAGAAACTAAACCAGTCTTCAAAACTCTAAGACTCATCGTCTATACCGCTTTATCCTGTGTACAGGGTCGCGGGTGGGCTGGAGCCTATCACAGGAGACTTAGGGCATGAGGCGGGGTCCACCCTGGATGGGGTGCCAATCCATCACTCATTCATTCATCCACTACGGGCAATTTGGGAACGCCAATTAAACTAATCTGTAACTTTGGGAGGAAACCGGAGAACCTGGAAGAAACCCAGAACATAAGGACCTGAGACGGGAATCGAACCCGGACCATTGAGGTGCAAGGCGACAATACTAACCACTTTTTACATATAATAATCATAATATTAATAATACAACCACTACTGCTGCTCCAATCGCACTACTACTATTATTATTATTTCTACTGCTAATATTAATACTACTACTACTACTATTCGTATGACTTCTACTTCTGTTACTAATAAGTAAACAAATGACTAGATACTGTAGATTGTTGAACAAATGATTCATTCGTTTTAATGAAAATTAATGAATTATAAAACACTGTTTATTGTTTTTAATTCACACTGTATAAACTGTATCATGATCAATTTGTATAAGAGCCACATTTCTCTTGTCCATAATAAAACTCGAGTAATTTAAATTCAATTTCAACCTGTGTGTGAGTATGGCTATGGGCTGAGTGTGTCTGTGTGTGAGTATGCGCGTTGGGGATTTCCCGTCCCTGGCCCTCTTGGTGTCACCCAGGTGGAGACGTTACCTGAGTAGCGGAGGAAGCGACGCGAAACTCGCCACTTGAAAGCCTGAGTGTGTGGAGGAGGGTTTCTGTGCTTACTCATATGGGTATACCTTTCTGACCTGTTCTGCACAGGCAAGCCCCTCTCTTGTTTTTAATTTCCCCTATCATGGAACATATGAGTTGCTTATGTAATGCATGCTTGGAAATAAGCGTAGATAAGGATGCGAGGCTTTATATTTATCTGATGAGTAAATTAAGAGGGTGTAATATTCAAAGAGTGACCTCCCAAATCTACCAGAGTTGATTTACTGTTTCCGACTCAGTCAAGCTTGAGACCCGTGTAATTCCCCCCCAGCACCAAGATATCCTGTCTGTATAGTAGGTTGCATACTACAGTACCAGCTTACAAGCATTGCTAGAATACAGGATGCTATTACCTTACGTAACCCTGTGGAATCTTCACTCTCTCTCTCTCTCTCTTTTTTTTTTTTTTATCCATATGAATGAGTTTTACTTACTTTTAATGATCCTACCTGCTTTCAAATTTCACCATACAGAACAGAACAGTTTTTCTGTAAATGTACTCAGACTATATTTAAGTAAATGTACAGCATCGCACATGTCGCTGTACCTGTAGGGGGTTGTACATCTACTAAAGCATTAAATCCAGGGTTGTGTTGACCACAATGCAACACCTTAAGCGTTTCTGCATGTGCAACACAGTGTACAAACTACACACAGGCCGCTCATAATGGATTTCCACACATATTATAACAGGAAGTGTGTTTTTCCTTTTTCGATAAATATAGCTTTTCCTCATCTTGTGCGAATACGTGATAAGTCATGTGCTACTTATTTTGGACATTGTTACAATCAGGAATTTTATTAAGCAACCCGGGACAGTAAGTAAATACAACATAATATATAATAATTAGCTCTTTTCTCACACCTTGTGATACACAGTAACACATTTTTGTATGTTTTGTAAACTTAAACACGGCACTGGTGGCTCAGTGGTATGCCATGTGGAACGCCCAGGGTCCCATTCCCATCCAACAGCCAGACCCCAGCCACTAGATGCAGTGCCAGTCCCAGTCCTGGATAAAATAGGAGTGTTGGGTTAGGAAGGGCATCTAGTGTAAACCCTGAGCCAAGGTGTGTGTGCGAATCGGATGGTCCACTGTGGCGACCCCTCAACGGGATCTGCTGAAAGACAATGAAAATCCTCTGTTGTCATAGGCGTGGTTCCTTACAGGATCACTCCACGACCCATCCACAGGGAACAGGGGCTCATTGCATGGTTTGGTGAGGATGATAACGATGTTAATCACATGCTACAGCCATCATACTCAGCGGTTCTTAAACTAATTTAAGTTGAATAAAAAAGTGAAGTGTTAGACAGCACTCTCCATGACTGCTGTGTCATCAAAACAAAAGATAAGGATATATTTTTGGAAGAACAGTGCACCAGTATAGTTCCAGGAACCTGTAGATTAATGTCAAGGCACATTAAAGCTTTAACGTTTCCGTGGCACTTAGCTCAAGCACAGTATGGCGATGAAACTCTTAGCCGCAGTAAAACATTTTTATAGTGCAAACGTATTAAAGAAGAATGACGATCCTAGCTGAGGTGGCCCGGAGCCCACTGCACTTGTTCTCATGAACATTCAGCAAGTGGAATGTTGGATCCTTGAAGATTTTAGAAAGACGCACCCCTCTGTTGGAACTGTACGCACAATCATCCATGACCACCACATCCGCAGTACAGTCCTGATCTCGCTCCAAGCCATTGCCACACGTTTGGGCCATTAAAGGAGTTCCTGAGAGGCCAGCGTTTCTGATGTGATGCAGGCATTCTGATCATGGCTCTAGCATACTGAGAAAACCTTCTACCTTAAACTAATGAAACCTTGGGATAAGTGCATTGGCGTAGCAGGGGACTATATAGAGAAATAAAGGTTGTTTTTCTTTTAACTGTGTTCTATTTTTCAGAAGTCCTGTTTTGACTTGAACACCCCTCATACTTTCTAAGCTAATAGCACCAACCCTATGTTGTTCTGTAAATGTTTAAAACATTTAAAGCTAAATTATGTCTTTCTTTTCTGAAAGAAATAGGCTACGACGTAATAGAACTACATATTAATTCATAAACAGATTTAAAACAGTGGCATGTCCAACATAGACAACACCTCATGGATTACGCCTTTTTTTTTTTTTTCTTACTGTGTCTTTGAGCAGCAGTTCAACCAGCATTGAACTTTAGAAGCTTCTTTTTAGAAAAATATTGATATGTCTATCAATTTTCGTAACTGAACTTCATTACCATTTTTGTTCCTTAAACAGAATAATCTGATTTCCTTTCTTTCCCATGAATGACAAATTTAACTCCCAAACAAATGCATTCAAAATAAATTGCTGGATAGTGTGGATGTCTTGTTTTACCCAATATTTTAATCAAAGCATCAATAAAAAAAAGTAACAATATTGTGTTTGTTAAATATTGTTATATACAATATTACATGACTGATAATCCCTCAAGTCTCAGTAATGGGTCCTCTGGTGTTTCTAATCGTAGAGAAGAAAAGTAGTTAGCACTGAAAGATCCTCTCTCTCTCTACTCTCTAAAGGGATAATTGCCATCTTTGCATCTGCCTTTTAGAAATTAATTAACTCCAGCACCTTGGCGTGTCCCAGCAACGTCCGTCAATTTCAAATGATGAAATATTACCTTTGGTTTGAGAGTGGAACCTGAGGGATTAATTTATCTGTCAATGAGAATGTCCCCATGTTAACTAGTTTTAATCATCTGCAAATAATCTGTGTTTTAACTCATCTGAGAAATCACTGCCCAGGCAGGAGTGTGTGGACGTCTCATTCCAGATTTGGCCCTCCTTTATTGTTATAATAAGCTCTAATCTTAGGGTTAAGAAGAGTGTCCAAACTGTTAGGTTTTAAGATTAGTTTATAGAAGAAGTATTCTTTCTTGATGCATGCATCCGCTGAACCTCGATGCGTGTGAGAGGAATGAACACACACGTACGCATGATGTGTCTGAAGTTCTCTGTTCAGCATATCTAAGCTTTTAAACAGGTGCCCTGTATCACGTACATCCCGTACATCAAAAGAGCATGTAAGTCATAGAGAGATCTGGAGATGATATGAAACACATTAGTATTTTTTGGTTAGACAAAGGGGTTCCATCGGATACGACCTGATTGCATGTATAGTCATCTAAACATGCGCTGTAGGAAGTATCACCATATAAGGAATCAGGAAGGCTCAATGAGGTGGTTGTTTTATGGGCATAGAGGAATGGGAAAGTTTACATCACATTACAAGACCTTACAGCAGCATCTGCATTTGAGTCACTTGCATTCAGGGATTTTTTTTTTCTTTTTTTTTTCAGATTACAGCTAGTTGTGTATGAGGAATTAAAATTCTCAAAATTAGCAATGGTTTAGATTAATCCTCTGTTTTTAATGTTTAATTCCGGAATTATGTACATGATTTCCCATATATTTGGGTTTCGGCTGGTTTCGACTGGCTTTTTTAAATCCTTAAAGCATATACACTGATTAGCCAAAGCTAACTCCATGGGTGCAGAATGGCATCCCACTCACTGTCTCTACTGCTTTATCCTGTATACAGGGTCTCTGGGGGAATGGAGCCTACAGGGTGCCAGTCCATCACAGGGCACACACACTACAGGCTATTTGGAAATGCCAATTAGCCTAATCTTTGGACTGTGGGAGGAAATCCACCAAGCATGTTGAGAACATGCAAACTCCATGCACGCAGACCACAAGGCGGGACTTGAACCCAGACCCTGGTGGTGCAAGGCGACAGTGCTAACCACTAAACCGTTCCGATCAGGGTGTATTCAGACCTCGTCTCGCACCTCTTCCTGCCCCAGGACGGTCTTGTTTATTTTCAAGTTGAATGAATGTATAAAAGAACAGAGCATTGTTGTGGTGTGGCTTGTTGTTGTGTACCATATTAATGACACGCCCCCCTTTTTATTGTCCTACACCAATGTTTTAATAATGTTTAATATTTAAAAGACTCTAATAATTATAAGACAGCACCAGTGGGTGTTGTATACAGTATATTAAACATTTGTGTGTGTTTGGCTCTGTTTTGGGAGCAGGAAAATCTCGAAGAGCATAAAGGAAAGTCAGGAAGAGGAGCGGCTCTTCCGTATGACGTCACGCCCTGCGTCACGGGAAGCCAGCCTGATCCCGGAAGTAAAGATGGCGACCGCCTACGAGAGGTTTAACCTGTAAGTTTCGATGTGTTTATTACTTGTAAAGTCCGAGCGTGTGTCCGAACTGTCTGTAATGGTCGTTTTTAGATAGTTTTGTGCTATCTTGTTCGGTTCAGGACGTGTTTTTCCGCGTTAAAGTGGGCGCTGTGGGTCAGGTTTAATGCTGAGCCATTCAAAGTGACTGGCTGCTGTTTTGACAGCTCGAGCGTTTACATCTTTATGAACAAGTTGTTGTTTTTTTCACACACTGATGTGATGAGTGTTTGTTTGGCTTTTGGTTGTTATGATTATTATTATTATTATTATTATTATTTGAATGCTTGATTGAGCTGAAATATCCTGTGGATTATAATATCCAGTGTGACTGATCACATCTGACACATTCTTCATTTATTAAAAAAAAAAAAAATCTTTATGTCTTATCACTTTAAAACTACATATGTATGATAACAGACAAGGATATAATGCCATAATATGTTGCACTACTGTACAACATAAAACACCTGGGTGTGCTGGTATGAGAAAATAATCAGTGACACGGTGATGTCATCATCATCTAGAGTGAGTTATTACTGGGCCATTAAAGGAGTTCCTGGGTGGCCGGCGTTTCAGATCATGGCTCAAGCATACCAAAGAAACCCTCCTACCTTGATGATATCCGAGCGTTGGTGAAACACTGGGATAAGTGATGAGGGGATTGTATAGAGAATTCTTAGATTAGAATTATTTTTTGTTTTTATAACTGTGTTTTGTTATTCTGCGCAGTTAAAAATGTCCTGCTTTGACTTGAACACCCCTCGTACACTGTGTGTGTATGTGTATGTGTGTATACAGTACAGACCAAAAGTTTGGACACACCTTCTCATTCAAAGAGTTTTCTTTATTGTGTTCTTCAGCCCGAACGCGTCTCTTCTGCTTGTTGCCTGTCCTTAGCAGTGGTTTCCTAGCAGATCTTCTAGCATGAAGGCCTGATTCACACAGTCTCCTCTTAACAGTTGTTCTAGAGACGTGTCTGCTGCTAGAACTCTGTGTGGCATTGACCTGCTCTCTGATCTGAGCTGCTGTTAACCTGCGATTTCTGAGGCTGGTGACTCGGATGAACTTATCCTCCGCAGCAGATGTACTCCTGGTCTTCCTTTCCTGGGGCGGTTCCGCATGTCAGCCGGTTTCTTTGTAGCGCTTGATGGTTTTTGTGCCTGCATTTGGGGACACTTTCAAAGTTTTCCCAATTTTTCGGACTGACTGACTGACCTTCATTTCTTAAAGTAATGATGGCCGCTCGTTTTTCTTTAATTAGCTGTTTTTTCTTACCATAATACAAATTCAACCTCTTTGAATGAGAAGGTGTGTCCAAACTTTTGGTCTGTACTGAATATAGTATATACTGTATATAGTTCTCCTAGTTCTACTTTGGGAAAAAATTCATTAACACGTCCTGAGCTGATCAGATGCAAGGATACAGCATCGCTATAGTGATTCTGCTCATTTGCTGAATCTCTGGAAGGTGCAAGCTCTTTGTAGTAGTTTGAAGTCATAGTAAGGAATGCAGTATTGATCTAAATTCGCAAATCCTTTCCCTGTAAGTCTCTTTAATTGTATCAGTCAGTGAACACAATGATTCTGAAGACACAGACGCCTGCATTTTACAAACGATAAAAGCAGGTCATGTTTTAACCTACACGTATCCCTTCATACCTGCTGTTATTTTTCATTTATTTTGCAATCCTTTAGCCGGAGCTCTCTCTCTCTCTCTCTCTCTCTCTGAGCGCGGTGTAATCACATGGCTCAACTCCAAGCCCAGAAAAGCATGAACCGATTGCCGATTGTTTTTTTTTTCCCCCCTTCCTGTGGCCTGGTACTTCATGCTTACGCTGCTGTTTGTGGTTAGCAGCAAATTTAAGCAGACACTAAATCTGTTGCTCAGCACTCTTGCAAGGCGGGAAGCTTTCTTTACAGACTGCTACAGAAGCTGCAGTGAACTTGAGCCTTCTTTGAAACAATTTGTAGGAGAAAAATCACCCAGAAAGTGACACCAGTGCCCGAAATAGTAGTGTGCGCAAAAAACAAACAAACAAACAAACAAAAAAGCCAGAGCTCTCCAATGCATCATTTCATACAAAATAAAAAACATTTAATTAAGTTCATTTTTGCAATCTGTTTGATTTTGATCACACAATGATTCATACAGATATTTAGAAATCTACATAAAATCCTAAAGTTTTTCTTAAGCACCATCCTGATAGAAATGAGATGAAATATAACCAGCATCTAATGTGAGCGAGAAAATCTCTCTGTATTAGTTTAGAGATTTATCTTCTCACTCCAACCCGATCGTCGTTTCCAACACCTCGTCTACACCTCTCCTCTCTCCGTTTTCTCCAGGCACGTGACTCCTGAGAAGTTTTACATCGAGGCCTGTGACGATGGAGCCAATGACGTGCTGGTCATCGACAGGGCCTCCACGGAGATGACGCTCACAGGTAGGACCCGCCGAGTCGATTCACAGGAAACGGAACGACAGAACAGAGAACTGGGAACAGATCTTGATGATCTATTTATGTAGATAAAATTTGGCGAAACCTAAACCGAGACCAAAAAAGACAAATAGAAGAAGTGCGAAGGTGTGATTTAAAAAATAAAAAATAAAAATATTTGAATAATCTACTTTGACGATATGTTTTATTTTTGAATACAGTATTGCTTCATTTTTTATAATTTTTTTTTTTTTACAGCATGGTTGTTTTTTACAGCCGTGTTGAAATGATTTTCTCTTATAGCAGCATGTATTTTATTCCTTTATTGATGGAAAGACCCATTATTATTATTATTATTATTATTATTATTATTATTCCAGGGAGTGCGTCTTGTCCTAATTCGTCGTCCTGCACACTAAAGCACTGTCTTTTGACACGTTTCTCTTTTCAAAGGTTTGAAAAACATCCCTCCATCAGGAGTCACCAGACCCATCTGCGGCATCATGGGAACGATTCGCCTTGTTGCTGGTATGTCCCGCTTTAAAAAAAAATTTTAAAAAAGCGTGGCCCGAATTTTGACAATCTTTAGAATCTTGAACGTTGTCTATACTGTAGATCCGGTCCGTTTCTTCTACAAAGGTCGTTCAAGTCAAACCGGGACTGATTGACATTTACAGTACGTTGAAGAAACGTAGTAAAAAGAAAAAGTGCGAGTTATTGCCGTGCCATATTTCCCTTACAGTCCTGACCTCGCTCCAAGAGACATTTCCACATGTTCGAGGCATTAAAGGAGTTCCTGGGGGGCCAGAGTTTAATGGCTCTGACATCCTGAGAAAACGTTTTACCTCGATGGTATCCATTGGGATAAGAAGTCCCTGTTTGACTTGAACCTGTAAAAAAACTAAATAATAATAATCAGACATGCATGTACATTAGTTTAGAAGGTTGTATTTCAGTGTTCTACATAGAAACTTTAAAAGCAGCACATGGAACATATAATACATAATTATTCTCACTAGAAATAATATCAAGACATTACGCAAACGCACTAAGCATGCTCATCGTTCACAATATTCGACCCCATTTTCATATTTCATGAAGTAACCACACTGCTGAGTCACACACAACCATACCACACACACACACACACACACACACAGGTCTGTGATCCACCAGATAGATAATAGTGTAAATCTGTCACAGAAAGGCGTTCGCCCCTGGCAGCCACAGTCAACTTGTGTGTATTCATGTATGTACAAGAGGGCTGATAGGACGTCATGCAGCAGACTCGCTCTAGGGATTCCCCCTAGACATCTAAACCTAGATACTTAGACTTTGTTCTGGTAGTGCTTGCCGTCATAAAGCTGATGATAAGCGGCATCACGTCACCTTCCTGTGTCTGGCTGTGTGCTTGCAGGGATGTACCTCATCGTCATCGTCAGGAAGAGGAAAATAGGCGACCTGTTCGGCCACGCCGTGTGGAAGGCCGTGGAGTTCGACCTCGTACCATACAAGAAGACCATCTTGCACCTGACGGAGAACCAGGTCAGAGAACCGCAACCTTTACTCCTGAATGATTTACACACAGCGTCTCACTGCCTCGTCATCAGTTTCACACTGTGACTCAGGTGAAGGGCTCGGGGGAAAAAAATCAAGATCTGTGAGGAGATCGCATTACAGCCGTGCTCTCACACAGTGCATTATTTATTAACCCGAACCCACGTTAAAGGTCCCTTATTTCTTTTTCTTTTTTTTCCTTTCTAGTTTATACATATAATAGACACAAATCTGCCGTTAACCTCACACGAACTCAGTCAACCAAGAACCAAGATCATGTTAATAATTCAGAGCTGTGCAAACCGTGTAACGTCTGTCTTCCAAACAGATGCAGGACAACAAGACATTCCTGTCCATGATCAACAACGTCCTGAGTACGGACGGCTTCTACTTCTGCACCAACTACGACCTGACGCACACTCAGCAGCGCCTCGCCAACACCAGCCCCGACTTCCAGGAGATGAGCCTGATCGAGAGAGTGAGACACACACACACACATGGATGAAGGGACACAGTAAAATAAGGGACGCAGTCCAATGCGGTCAATAATGTAATAGTAATAGTACAGGAGTTCACACTCCTGTAAAACACTCTTATCAGTGTGTGTCTCATTCATGTTTAAAGAATGTCACAGAAGAAGCGATGTTGAAACACATATACACACACGCGCACACTCGCTCTGACCCAGCTTGATGCATCTGAAGCATCTTCAAGACAGATCATTTCACAAAGAAAAATTTCAAGAAGAATTTCACAAAAATAAAATTATTTTTTTCAAGCTGAACTGACTATATATACAGTGGAACCTTGGATTACGAGCATAATTCGTTCCGGAAGCGGGCTCGTATTCCAAAAAAAATAAATACAGAAAAATAATTAATACAATATATAAAGTAAAAATAAAACGAATTAACCTGCACTTTACCTTTAAGAAAAGTTAAAATAAATCCCAACAGGTAAATGTTTCCGTTTGTGCGCGCAGGCGCCGTGTATTTGTGTGTGTGTGTGTGTGTGTGTGTGTGTGTGTGTGTGTGTGTGTGTGTGTGTGGAATTAGCCCCTTCCCTCACCTCCTCTTACACAGTAAAACTCCTCCTCCCTCCCCCCACCTCACATTTTAAATTTCACAACAAACACACACACAACGGAAACACTGTTTTAATGGGAAAAAAAGAAATCCCTCTAATGACACTCGCGTGAGCGCAGACTAGCGGAATCACTGCTATAAATTAAAAAACAAAACAAATGAACCAGCACCTTACCTTTTGAAAACAATCGCGACAGAGCAGAGTTTCTGTGTAGAGCAGAGTGTGTGTGTCTGTGTTAAGCCAGAAAAGGGGGGTGTAAAGGCGAGAGAGTGTGTGTGTGTGTGTGTGTGTGTGTGTGTGTGTTGGTGTATGTGTGTGTCTGTGTCAAAAAACTCGGCACTCGTAAACCAAGACATGCTTGTTTTTCAAGTCAAAATTTATTAAAAATCTTTGCTCGTCTTGCAGAACACTCGTAAACCAAGTTACTCGCAATACGAGGTTCCACTGTATATTAAACACGACGAGAAAGTGTTATTGAGGCATAAAGTGCGTAAGAGCTAAGAAGAAAAAGAAGACGATTGCAAGCAAAAACAAGCAAAAGTTTGCAAGTCCTATGGAATAATTTTCTTATTATAATATATCGTTTTTTTTTTGTTTATTTTTAATATTATATGATTATATATTATATCTGTTAAAACACATTTCGAACAGGCTCGGTCTCTGATATGGTGACGTTTCCTGAGATGAGATCTTCATTCAATATTTATGGACGAGTCTAGGGGTTGTACAAGGGGCGTTCAAGTCAAAGTGAGATTTTTCATTCTGCAGAATAACAGAACACATTTCTGAGGATAAAAACTCCCTTTAGTTCTCTATATTATTCCCTGATACACTAATGCCTGATTGACGTCTGAAACTCCGGCCTCCCAGGAACTCCTTTAACAGCCCAAACATGTAGAAATGGCTCGGAGTGAAGTCAGGACTGAACGGGGGACGTGGTAATAACTCCCATTCGACTTCCTGTAATGTGAAAATGGTGTCGGTGAATGATTGTGTGTACAGCTCCAAAAGACAGATCCATCAAAGACGTCCACCGATTTTCAAAGACCACTCGCTGAATGCTAACAGGAATGGCTGCAGTGGGCTCAAAGTCACCTCACCTCGGATGGTCATTCACGGACGCACGGCCCTCTTGAAAACATTTTAAATCGTTTTTTACGCCCTCATTCAGGAAAAATTTCATCACGAGTCCTGGTTTGACTTGATCACTACGTGTAATAAATAGAGAATGGTCAGTGTTGGGGAAACTGGTGCATTAATGATTTCCCTACAGCAGCATGTTTTCCAAAGTGTAAGCATCCTCATAGTTATTCATTGATCCCTCAAAAACTTTGTTTGTTTTCCAGTTAAGACCACAGTGCTCTCAGATTATATATATCTAATCAGCAACTCGATGCATTTAGAAATCTGAAGTTTTACCGAGTTTCACTACCAGTGGCTTTATTATTATTATTATTATTATTACGATACCTACAGTATAACAGTGTTAACTGTGGAAACAGTAGTAGAAGAAGACACCTTGTGATATGTGCATGACTGATATTACTGGGCTGCTGCATGCGCTCAGGAGCAGCCTGTGCTGTGGTCGATGTTATCAAGCGGAAGTCTCCCTGCACCCTGCACCAAAACCTCAAACACTCGACTTGACACTATCTAATTATCTTCCTTTATTTGCGCATCTAACCCTCTCACTTTGCCGTTTCATCTGCTTTATTTTACTCTTTTCGTTTTTGCACAGCGTCTTTGTGTCTTCCATTGCAAAAATCTAACTTCAAATACAGGCACAAGGCGAATACGAGGATTTAAATGTATTTTGATATACACTTACTGGCCACTTTATTAGGTGTCGAACTGCTCCTTAAGGCAAAGATCTAATCAGCATCTAATCTAAACATGGCAACGTAGACACGGTCGAGACGATCTGCTGAAGTTCAAACCGAGCATCAGAATGAGAAAGAAAGGTGATTTAAAGGTGCTGTGCTGAAGAGCGTCTCTGAACACAAAACAAATTGAACCTCGACGCAAAGTGGGCTACAGCAGCAGGAGACCACACTGGGCGCCACTCCCGTCATCTGAGAGAGGAAACTGAGGGTACACTTTGCATGGACTCACCAGAATTGGATGATAGAAGAAGGTGGTGGCGGTTTAATTGTGTGGACATGTCCAACCCTTTATGACCAACAGGAACGCGCAGCATGTTACAAAGCTACAATCATCTCAAACTGGTTTTCTGAACATGACAATGAGTTCGCTGAGTTCAAATTTGCGGCCTCCACAGTCACCAGATCTCAATTCAGTCTCTTTTTTTTTTTTCTAATCTTTGATTTAACTGTTTGTGAGCTTCAGGGTTTTCTAGTTAGATCCTGAGCTCTCGGTTTTCGTCTGCGCAGAGTTTCATATCTGCTTCCAGTGTACACACGGGTTTCCCACTCAGACAGATTCAAGTCAGATCAGCGGCGCACGCTGACTCAGATGAAGACGGCGGAAAAACCTTTGCAGACGCTGCTGTGGACATGTTCAACGTTAAGCTCTGAAGGAGCTTCCAGCCCGCACACTTTCGGGTTTCGGATTCGACGGCTTGAGCTCATTTGCAGGAGTCCGGGTCGAGAATTGGTGCATCTGTGAATAGTGTGATATGACACATTATTAATATTGTGCTGAAGTATTGACTTCCACCATTAATAGCGCAGCCTGAGAACACAACGAAGCTGGGAATGTCATTTGTGTACTCTGTGTAAGTGTTAATTGAGGTGCATAGAAAAGCACTGAACCTAAGATCCTGAACGACAGCATCCATCTTGTGAATTAATTAAATGTCATTTATTTACAAGTTAGATCCAGTCAAATTCTGGATCCTCTTTTATTCTATGTTTTTTTTGTGTGTGTATGTGTAAAATCTATTATCTGAACCATAGCAGGTCCGAGTATTAGGCAAACACAACCTCTAACGAACAACAAGATATACATTTTTTCACAGTGTTATTATTGATTTAATAAAAATGAAGCCAAAAAGACAAACCTGTTAGTAATACTACCCCCTTGTAAAGTAGACCCTTGGTTCAGTAGCTAAAAAAAAAAGTGTAGATAATTTGAGGAAATAGAAATCATTGTGGAGGAATTTTGGGCCATTCATCTTTACAACATTGCTTCAGTTCATTGAGGATTTCTGGCATTTACTCATGCACAGTTCTCCTGAGGTCCAACCACAGCATAGCAATTGGGTTCAGGTCTGGACTTTGACAGAACTTTGATCCTTTTGTTTTTTTAGCCAATTGCAATATAGATTTCATGCTGTACTTCATATCACCTTGCCTTTTGTTTGTTTTTTGCCACACATGGCTCTGGGCATTACGGCCAAACAACTCCACTTTGGTCTCATTTGTCATCATGCTGTCCTGTTCATTTTAGACTGAAGACGCTTCGCTTAGCAATCCTTCCAAGCAAACCGTACTCGTTCCGTCTTCTTCTAATTGTGCTGTCATGGACTTGAACATTTAACATGCTCAGTGAGGTCTGAAATGTAGCTCTTGGGGGTTTTGTATTTTTCTCCGAGCATTGGATGGTCTGACCTTGGGGTGGGCGTGTGGGGTTGAGGAAGACCAATCATGGGACTGTCTTGAATACTTTCCACTCATGAATAATCTTTATCACTATAGAAACAATTGACCATCGCTTTTGCGTTGTGTTAACACACAATGAATGCTCCAGACCAGCATCAAGATGATCAGTTAATCAAGGGCTGATGATGGCGTAAATGCTGTGCAAGCAGTAAGGGGGCACTTTTTTTTTTTACATTTAGGCATTGTGCAGACGACTGTATTTTGGCTGTATTTGCAGCTTGGTCTTTATACTAAAAAGATGATTTTTAGATCATGACTGTACATTTTAGTAGTATATGTTTTGTATGATGTACAGTATAATTCAATTTCAGTACATATTACTTTTTTTTTCAGAAGTGTGAAAGTTTCACTGTAGCAGCAGCAGGTGTCCGCAGTGCTTACGTTACCAGGGTAACCACACAGAGGAAGTGGTGTCTTTCAGGGCGTCCAACTGGAGGAATTTTGTCGGCTAAAGTTCCCCTAACCGACATTCCCAGAACAGGGGCCAGGGAGGGACAGAACTCAGCATGGCTGTGCTGTCTGGGGCAGAGGGAGGGCTACTCTCTACTTTACCTTTTCAGCATTAGGGTTGGACGTTTAATAATTTCTCCCCAACACCCGTGATAGGTTCAGAATAGTTGAATCTCCACATCTAAAGACAT